>JBBPMP010000072.1:0-75367 GCA_038090395.1 Boletales sp. KT-2023a
CGCTTGTCCACAAACCTTTTCATGAAACGCATCGTTGAAAGCTTCTGCCAATGTTTAGCAACCATAAAGTTTCCATCATAACTAAAATTCTGTCAATGACTTCAGATAACGTTTGGTCGGATCTCCCATTGGCAACAGGATAGTACTATTGGTTTCTGACGTTGATCCTCGTCAGGACGTGATGGTCGCCAGGTAAAGCCAACAACTGCCCGATTTATTTTACGATGGGCCCGCCACTCGGTGTTAAATGCGAGCAAGGAGGTAAATTGACTTCCTCTCCAACGTTTCGTTGCGGCACTCTGATCCGAATATGCGCTGCATGCCCGCAACCTTGGCCATTATTGCAGCTGCAGCACCCCAGACTGTTGAAAACTTGAGTGGCACAGGTGCATAACTATTCCACTCACAAAATGGCCCAGATTGGCGAACACAGACAAGGCTGAACTGGATGCGCTTGCCTATACTTACGTCCCATCCCTTGTTACCGGTACGTGTCATCCAACCCATTTACTAGTGTTGGTAAGATAGCTACTGGCATCAAGGATGGCGCCATGTAATGGCCCGGAAAGCGCACAATGAGCACTGTCCCTTGTCATATTGTAAATCATGCCATGGTACTGTTGGATAGGCGTACGAACATGAATCCTAATCCTCCCAGTCGCTTTTGACACGGGTTCAGAGTAAGTATGTTTACAAGGACTGGCCTGCCACAGGGCATTCCACGTGCTAGGTGTGGACTGCGATTCAACGGGCATGCTCGTTGAGATGCTGCAGCGTGACTACCGCGGCCATTTGCATATGCCATTTTGGGCCAGGAATATTTAGATAAATCCAGTGCTTCCGGTGATCTATATCTTGCCAGTGTGACCCCTTGATGGCCTCACTGTACGTCCTGTGTGCTTGTGAGAGGTAAGTACATGTGACTCCCGATGGCTACTTAGGTACCTGTAGCCATTGGCTCAGCAATGGCCTATTCTGAGGCATTCAGATTTCCAGAGTTCATTCCAGATGGCATGCTGGGATTGAATCTGGACATTCTGTCTTTAGGAATTTTGTTGCCACAGGGCTGATGAATGGCATATCCTGTTTCAGGCTGTTGTCATCAGGAGATGAACTGTAGCTTGGAGGAGTAAATCCTCTGTCATACACCAGTGACTTCACCTACTGTTATGTAGTTATCAAGAGAGACAGCTCAAGGAAAACCATGAGTCTGACAAATAAATACATACTGTAACTATATTGAAGCTAGCATCAGGAAAAAGGTAAAAATCTTTTTTGAACTTAGCAGGCTTATGATGACTCATGGTGGCTCATTTGCAATCTTCTTCCTCAGGAGAGTGCAAGATGAAAGCATCCCACCTTCAAGGGCTTCATCAACCTGCAGAGTAATTGTCAATGAACCTAAAAGAGCATAGGGCTGAGAAACAGTAGTAAAAGGTAAAGTCAAAATTCACTTACATAGTAAAGCAAGCAGGCAAGTTAGTGTTGGAGTGAATGTAATGATTCCCATCAAGGGCAGACAAGGAACAGTTTAGATAATTTGTTCCCATTCCCACAGTCTCTGACCAAGCTGAGAAAACCGGTATCTACCGGTTGCCAACTACTGTGGGAAATCGGTAATGTACCATTCCCATGAATCGCTTTGCAGAGAGCTGTATATTTCATACAGACAAAACCCTCCCCCACTACTGTGGGAGTCGGGGATAGGTTCCGATCATACATTGTGCTCGAAATCTGCAGTTCCCTGCGATCGTTCCCCGATGATCCGCCTCGGTTTCGGCGGGACAAAGTTCTGGATGTTGCCCTCGGATATTCATGGTGTCAAATATTTAAAATATCCAACCAGGTACCAAAGTGGCATCGTCGGCGACTTGGATGAAGAACGTGCATCTTGCCACGACCCCTTTCCATGCTCCTGTTCTTAGCATTGCACTCATGTCCACGGCTTATGGGACTACCGTGTTGGAAATCAAGCCGCCTATCAGGTACTTTATCAGCCTTACTATACAGACGCGCTCCAATATCCAGTTCCTTGACGGCGTCTACACGACTCTTGATTATGGTGGAAAGTGAATTGGATTTGCGTAGTTGGCTTCTGATTCATAGCCTGCTAGCGGCCAAGAGCAGCATCGCGAGCGTACGACAAATGCCGGACATCGTCTCAGGTTCGCCGCTCTCGTGACGCCTCCGAGCATTCTGGCCAACGAGGAAACACCGAGAACGGTGGCGAGCACAGACATAGGCTACGCGCTATGGGAACAACGACCGCCACAAGGGATCGTGATGGGTGGCGGGATGCACATACAGATATGTATGCCTGTGGAGCTATTGGTGAGGCTCACACACGTCGCTTGACGTGTGAGCGCCATCTCATCTGCACAAGACGAAACGTGTTTGGTTCTGTCCGACCTCAGCCTCTGAATCTCGAACTTGATCTAGTCGAAACGAAAGAATTAAATATGGATTATTTAGTGGATGTGTTGTTGTGTGCGGTGTCGTCGTGTTGGTCGGCCGCAGGCCGGTCTTCATATGGTGGTCATCGAAGTTTAGCGCGTACGACTGTGGGAAGTCTGATTGGACTGGAAAACAATTTTATGGCACCTTCCCATTCATATCCTGCTCATCGAGCACACGAATAACACTCAGAAATGTCGATCGGCGACTCTGCTCCATCCGAATCTGCAAACCGTTGGAAATGAACGCTTAAAACGAGTTAACGGAAAGTTGCGTTCACGATAGCGAAGACATTCGATTGGCTGCCTACTAGTAGATTTATTGGCTGATTTTTCAAGCTAATCAAACGGGACACCATTCTGATGTCGAAGTTCCGGTGCGCTTAATCTGCTGATGCCAGTCTGTCGAGCGGTCCAACAGCATAATATTTTGACGATAGGCTTTTTGCACGACTCTTGAGCACTGATTGGCTCGCCTACGCCAAGATGAATGTAGTTGCCATGGGATAGATGGCCAGGAGCTGTCCAAAAATACTTTCAACCAAATTTCGGCCACGGCGCAGGCTAGGATCTGTCAATAAAAAGTCATTAGACAGCTCCTGGCCACTATCCCCCGGCAACTACATTCATTTCAGTGCGGGCGAGCCAATCGGTACTTAAGAGTCGTGCAAAAAGCCTATCGTCAAAATATTATGGTGTTAGACCACTCGACAGATGAGTACTATTGATGGTGAGGAAATCATGTGTTTGATGGTGTTGTGAAACAACATGAACATCATACCGTCGAAAACCCGCCTTCACCGATGGCGATCAAGCCACCAACGCATGTCATGTGTGACCGATGATCGCACTGTCACGGTTCCAAGCCGATTTTGAAGCCCACATGCGCGCCGTGGCCCAGAGTCCTCGACAGGCAGTTAGCGCCCAGCGTTTTCAGACGAGACGGTCGGATCTGATCCAATTAGTCTGCATCTAAAGTAACTAGACATACGGCAGATGAGGCAGGAACCTTGTTTACGCTTAAGCACTTGAGCAATTGACATGTATAGACGGAAACTGATTTCCATGGCAGGCAAAAAACGGACTATCACAGCCACAATTCTCCCCCTCATTGTCCCTGTAAACAAGATTGGCGGCCGTTATGGAATGAAGGGGACGGCAACTACAGAAATGGTCTGAATGGAGGGTTATTCGGCAGCTTCCGTAGAAAGCTATGCGCACTTTCTGCTCTGGGAATCGTTGCTAACCACCGTCCAATCATGGCGGCTTCTCGCTGATTCACCCCTGGTGACATAAACTGACCGTTTGAGCCAGGAACAAGCACAGCCACTACTCGATTCACTTTGGTTGAAATCGCGAGGCATGATGTTTCAACTAGTTGGTTTATTATACTTCCTCACTCGCACGTCGAGTACACTTGTGGGTGACCGGTTCGTTTCATCGTCAACGTCCCCGTGAGGCGATGCGGTTTGACGTCGGACCCTCGTCGTGCATGTTACGCGATGGGTATTATTCAGACCCGCGGAGGCTTGACCGATGCTTCAAACATGACAGGACTCTCCGATTGCTTCCGGTATGTGAGCATTATGTCCTATGTAAACACCGTCAAACGATCGCGTTTCAGATATGTGCGTGGAGTATGCAAGTCAATCCGCCCAGTAGTCAGTAATGTCAATGTCACGAAGCGCCTGAGGAGGGCAGTGTGGACCTCGAGGGGTATTGTGTTGCGCCGGAGAGTAATTTCCTCACGGGAACCGTGTGGTAAGTGCGACGTGGGGCTCTTGAATGTGGCTTCAGGGCACCTGCCTGATCTGAACAGGCACGGAAACCATCCTCAAGCTGGAAAAAAGTGGTCAATGGAAACGGTTTCCGGCAACCAAATTGAGCGTGATTTGGTCAGTGTGTATTCTCGCGTCCGAACCAAACTAAAACCGTCCAAACGAGTACCACACCATACTTGATTTGAATTCCCATGTACGGGCTTTAAAATTGGGCAAGGTTTGATAGATCCCAGGTCGCCGTGGATTTTACTTGCTCCGGGGCAAGACAGAAGACGATCGTTTGCTTGAGACATGTCATATAAAACGGCAGGAGAAGTTGTCCAGCCTGTCACCTCGCCTTTCTTCGCACTACGATGACCGCTACCAAATTCAAAGTTGCGATCTGGTATGTCGTCGATGCTACCCTTACTCCACTGTAGGCTGAGTACGCCTACCGACTTAGTGGTGGGGGCATCGCGGGCTTGGCGCTTGCCGCAACGTTGTCGAAATATCCAGACGTCAACATCGAGGTATTCGAGGCTGCTGAACAGTACAGCGAGGTCGGTGCTGGTATTGGGATTTGGCCACGGTCGTTCAACGTATGCATCCTGCCCGGACGTTGGTCGGCTGCACCGCTGATCGCACATAAAGGTCTTGCGTAAGTTGGGCAAGGACGTTGAGGACGCTCTCACAAGGGCCGCTATGGATTATAAACGGACCGAAGACTATGGTACGAGTGTCAAATGCTTCCGAAGACCGGCTCTCACAGGCGTCCAGTCCCTGCATTCAGTTACCGTCAGAGTGGCGACCAACCAGAAGGCATCAACGTGTTTACAATGATGACCAAGGGTGAGGAGAGCTTTGATGTTGTCACAACGTCGTGGTTGACGAGGAATGTCTCCAGGAAAGTTCATGACCTTTCATCGAGCGGATCTGCAACGAATCTTGCTTTCCTGCGTTGCACCAACATGCAAGATGCACACGTCAAAAAGACTAGTGTCCTACTCCCAGCCAATCGCTTCGTCCTCGTCGCCAATAACGCTGACCTTTGCAGATGGTTCATGGTCATTTTGCGACGTCCTAGTCGGCGCAGACGGGATTAAATCGGTTGTCCGTGGTTGTATGATGCGCGATATCGCTCGGACCTTGAGTGGTCAAGAAGCAGGCCTTGCATTGTCCGGTGCGGAGCCTGTCTGGTGTGGTGTAACTGCGTATCGCACATTAATCGATGGCGAGAAATTACGGGCATGTGCTCCGCACCATCGAACCCTTCGAGAACCTACGATTGTGAGACATCATGTTTTCGCTTCGACGACCGGCGACTGACTACTTCGATGCAGTACATGGCGAAGGATGCAGTGAGTCGTGTGATCGAATAAGCATGTTTCCCCTCTGAAAGTCATTCTAGTTTTGCGTCTTGTATCCGATCTCCAAAGGGAAATTCGTCAATTTTGGTGGTTTTACGTTGTCTGAAGACCTCGTTCGCACTTCGTGCGAAACCGACACATTGGAGGGAAAGGGCATCGATGGTCCATGGGTGCGCGAACTGTCAAAGGAGGAACTTTGTAAACACTTTGAAAGGTTCGAGGAAGAAACGAAACCGCTTCTGAAGGTAATTCAATCATGTACGCATCGACTTGATGATCATAACATGTGGCACACGAGCAGTGCATTGAAAAGGGAACGTCGTGGGCAGTTCACACGGTTAAACCCCTCCGATCGTATTACAATGGTCGGGCTGTGTTGATCGGTGATGCCGCCCATGGTATGATGCCTTTCCAGGGATCAGGGGCCGGACTAGGTATCGAGGTACGTAATGGACGTACTCCATGACGGACGACTGCCGACAGAAAGGGAACTTCAGGACGCCTACCTCCTCGCGACAGTATTAGGACACCGTTCGACTCGGTTGGAGACGATCTCCGATGCACTCGTGGTATACGATACGCTGAGGCGGCCGTTCACGAGTGACGCGGCCTTGCGTTCGAAATTGAATGGGCAACTTGCTGCAGGACAGGTGCCGGGTGTCCTGTTGCCCAACTTGGGCAAGATTATGACGGAGAACTCGGAGTGGGCTTGGACGACTGGGCTGGACGGTGCGATACGCGATGCGACGCGCATGTTGGATTCAAGGATCCCTTCAAAATTATAGGGTTTTTGCGTGGTAGGGACTGATGCTTGGCTCGTATTTGTTTGTTTGTTTTTTGGAATCCTCGTTTATTGTCCTGCCAGACACTGTCTGATGTCGGGCATTACATGCGCGCGAAGCAGGTATCGTACTTGTAGTGGTAATGTAGGACTCGTATATAATGATGGGCTTCAGCAGTAGGGAAACTCAAACCGACTAAATGACTTCAGTTTGTCTGTTGACAAAAGCCAGTAGCGATCGTGTATCCTGTCACGGTTCCTGGAGACTGTATGCTGGAATACACACATTCTCCATTAGCTGACTTTTCGTGGACGATCCATTCCAGTTGTACGCTATGTGTAACGACAAGGGTGCCATTCTTGGCCGGTTGGGGCAGTGACAAGGTCGCTCGTGTGGGATACTGTGGGATGATCGAGCTAGCGTTCATGTAATGCACTTTTAACCACCGTGGACGTGGCCAATTTGTTTTCATCTCATCGTTCTGGCTAGTTTGAGGAAAAACAAGGGGAGAGGTTGAAAAATGGACAAATCCGGACTCGAACCGGAGACCCCCCGCAATCAGCACCATGCTAAGCGGATGTGATAACCAGCTACACCATATGCCCTACACGAAAGCGCCCATCCGATCTGACGTCCCGTCTTGGTACGCTACCGGGTGTAATAATTTAGCTATGTTCCTTGAATCACCAGTAATTACCAATTTCTTGGAGCGAGCTCTGTTTGACGCGCTCTAGTTAGCGGTCTGACCCGCCAACACTTCCAACTTCTCTTTCGCTTCCTTCCAAGCTCCGACCGCACTTCTAGATTCAACGACCCACTCCCATCGTCGCATTATCTCCCGCCTCAGGGTCTCCATCCCGTCCCGCTCGTGCGCACTAATTCCGTTCTCATCCAAGTCTTCCTTTTTTCGCGTCCCATCATAGTACCCCGGCTCCATGAACACGAACATTCGCCCACTCGACGAAGCAAGAGACGCTACCGTTTGTGCAAACGGGAGGCGGATTTCCTCATAGATACGCAGGATATCTGGAATCCGAGAAGGTGTCGTAAGATGGTGCGCGATAAGCCGACCAAGAACGTATGCATCCTACTAAATTTGAGCAACGACGGAATAACAACCAACCATGACACACACATCAATTGCTTGGCCCGCACCGGCACCATAATAAGGGGTCATTGCGTGACACTGTAGAAGCTTGTCGTTGGTCAAGGAGTAACCATACACATCAAAAACGTACTGCATCTCCGATTAGTGCGGTCCTCTTTTGGACACAGAACGGGAGTGGCTTTAGCTCGTGCAAAGCCCATCTGGACGGATTTTCGCAGAGCTATATTGTTGCAATGCTTGAATTGGTGGGATCATTAAATGGAAGACATTTACCTTCATCACTGCCTTCGCGTCAGGCTCAAAGTCATCGAACCGACCAATTACTTCATCACGAGTCACGTCAGTTACCCAATGTCCCTCATACCGTGTGCCTGTCAAATTTGGATTGCTAATGAAAGCCACAACATTGATAATAGTGCCTTGTGCAATTGGAAAGGTTAGGAAGAGTTAATATGAATATTAGACAATATGAGAACTTGTGTACCCTCCCTTTTCCACTGTACTGTCAAGAAGCATGAGCACGGGATCGCACATAACACTGACTACTTACTGAGGTCATCTCCTCTAGGGTGCGATTGTTCGGGCTCTCCTTTCTCAATGTCTCCGTGGGGATGAGGAAACGGTATACCAATGTCCCTGTAAAGATCGCATCGATGTACTCCCTTAGATCAATCTTCTCTCCCCCATCTTCCTCAGTAGCAACAGTCTCAAATATTGTTTTGCGGACTGCCGAACGAATTCCGTCGGCTCCGACCAGTAGATCTGCGGTGGCAATCGTCCCATCTGTAAACTCGAGCCTAATAGGCGAAATCGAGCACAATTCTTGTTGTTCTGCGTCTATATAGTAGACCAGTCGCTTTCTAAGATGCACTGTGCATGAAGCCGGGAGATGCTTTTCCAGGATAGCTACCATTTGCTGACGATGCATGGAGGAGTGTGTTGCTTTGACCATATACTTGAAGCAAGTCCATAATAAACTGGAAACGGGACAACGCACCAGGTCCCTGCCACCAAAGATATCCACCCTCGGATATATCAGATCGCCTGGACTTTGGGGCTGACGGGGCTGACAAATTAAGTCCAAGATCATGAAAGTCGTTTCTCACTCTGGTTGTTTTCATATTGTGTAATGATTTGCTGAAAATCTTCGAACAACCCAAGGTCGATCAAAACATCGTGAACTTGTTTCCAAAGTGAAATTCCAACACCAGGTGTTTCTATTGAATCGTGCGCTTCATAAATATCAATGGACACTGAGGGGGCGTATTTCTTGATCGTGATAGCAAGGGCTAGTCCGGCAATGCCCGCGCCACTGTGGGGCGTCTGAATGGTGGGCTCAAGCGTGAACAAGCCACTGAGCGACTCACCAGATGGCAACTCGAAACTTGGATGTAGACTGGGAAGACAGCAAATCCGACATCGTCATTCAAACCCAATCTTGTGTGTAAGGATCGAGTCCATTTGTATGACTCCGACTCTTCAAGTCGGACGATATTTGGTTACCCGGTGGAAATCTTGGTGAATCAGCACGATTCATATATCACACTGCGGAGGTGATCCGAGCAGTCGGAGGACGCAGGGCAGTTCAATCTGATAACGGCAGTTGGCTTGTTGTGTCACTTTCGGGTGCTCACCCACGGGTCAGCTCAGTACATACAGACAAGACAGTGGAACTAAATACTTACCACTGGTACCAGCCGAGCCCCAGCCTGAGGATGGATACCACTTCTGCGCTACAACTCCGTTTACGTGTCGGGAATTAGCAAGACAATGTGGGGGGGCGGCTTCGGGGCGGTTTCGAGCCTGCGAAAGCTCTCGTCAGGGGGATTCCACTGCTCCTACTACTGCCCTTCCGAGACCGTTTAGGGTGCCGGTTAACAGGGTGCCCAAGGTCTATAAGACAGTAAATAATCCAATCGAATGTGTGAGACTGGAGGCGGAAGCGGACGGCCTGGGAATGAGTGTTCGAAAATGGTAACGTATGAAATGTAAGCTACACTAACATAGATGGACTGTAATCCCAACACAGGCCACCGATCTTAAGCCCTATCGAGTGGGCTGGCCAAACCACGAAGTGATTCGCAATGGCGGGGGCGCGACAGGATAGATCTGTTGCAGCGTGGGTGGAACGAGTGGGAGGAAGGGATCACCTTGTTTAACAAGACCACTCCTAGTGCACAAAATTTCAACCTGCGGTGCTTTCCGATTTCTTCCTATGATAACTATACATAGCGGTTGATTTGTACACGCAACAACCTGAGGCTAACTAATAATCATTAATCATACATAAAAAATTTGCTTGAACAGTTGCTCAGTCTCTCATTCTACTTGGCAGGCTGACCCACCAGCGTCTGCAATTTCAATTTCGCTTCTTTCCATGTCTGGATTCCGCTACTTGAGTCATCAATCCATTTCCAGTGTTGTAATACCTCTTGCTTGATGTTCTCCATCCCATCCCTCTCATACGTACTGATCCCTCTCTCATCAAGGTCTTCCTCTCTCTTCGTCCCGTCATAATATCCTGGCTGCATGAACATGTGCATCCATCCATTTGACAACGAAAGATCAGCCAGGGTGTGCGCAAACGGAAGACGAATCTCTTCATAAATTCGGAGCGCATTCGGAATCAGAGATGGCGTCATAAGTGGGTGAGCGATGAGCCGACCGAGTACATATGCATCCTATTACTTTGTTTGAGCGACAATGAATCGACAGCCAAGTCGCGATACAACATACATCGATTGCTTGGCCTGCACCTGCACCGTAGTAAGGGGTCATGGCGTGAGACTAATTAAATACTATCATTTGTCAAAACTTGCTACACATACGAAGAACTTACCGCATCTCCGATGAGTGCAACCCTCTTTCGGACGCAAAACGGGAGTGGTTTCAGCTCGTGTATGGCCCACTTGGTGGGATTTTCGCAAAGCTACGTTGTTGCGGTGCTCGTGTTCACTAGGCATGCGTAACGTTGGCGAGAAGAACATTTACCTTTACTACCGCCTTTACGTCAGGTTCAAAATCATCAAGCAGACCAGCTACCTCGTCGTGAGTTGCGTTGGTTACCCAACGGCCGTCATAACGCGTGCCTGCCAAATTCGGATCGCCGACGATGACGACTACGTTGATAAGAGTAGCTTGTGCGATCGGATAGGTGATGAGGTACTGTGGAAGATAAACGTGTTCATCCGTTAGTCAACACAAAATAAGACATATTTACCCTGCCCTTTCCACAATACTGCAAACAGATGTAAGGCGTAGAGTACCCATAAGACTGACCACTTACAATGGACATTTCTTCTAGCGAGCGATTTTCGGGGCTCTCCTTCCTCAGTTTCTCTGTGGGGACCAGGAAACGGTATGCCGACATCCCTGTGAAGGTTGCATCAATGCACTCCTTAAGATCGGTCGTCTGGTCCCTGATATCTTCGGAGGCTGCCATTTCGAACAATGTCTTGCGGACTCCTGAACGGATCCCATCAGCGCCGATGAGCACGTCTGTAGCTGCAGCCGTCCCATCTGCAAACTCTAGGCAAATTGGCAATGATGAAGGTGAATCTTCTTCCTGCGGTTCTGTGTAATTGACAAGCCGCTTTTTGAGATAGATTGTACATGAAGCCGGGATGTGCCGTTCCAAGATGGCCACCATTTGTTGGCGATGCAGGGAGTTAGCTGGGCCTTTGTCCAGAGTTTAATAGCGGTATGCAGAATAAGAGACGGGTGAGCTTACCAGGTCTTTGGTACCAACGGTAACCACCCTGGGGCATGTCCGAGCGCCTTATGTTGGGGCCTGCTGTATTGTCAACACTTACATGACATCAGCAATAATTATTGCTCACCGGCGCTACTGCTGAAATCGGTAAAAATTTCCTTAAAGTCCTCGAACAGCTCAAGGTCGATCAAAACTTCGTGGGCTTGCTTCCATAAATTAATCCCAACACCGGCAGTTTCGATAGAGTCATGTGCTTCATATATATCGATGGGTATGGAGGGGGCATATTTCCCAATGGTGATTGCAAGTATAAAACCACCAATACCAGCGCCACTGTGAGGTATTTGAAGGCGTCTGAAGAGATGAAAACCAATATATGACCGCATACCATATAGCAATACGAAACTTGGGTTCTGGGACAGAAGTCGGACGCACTGACATTGTGGTTGAAAGACAGCGAGGAACGCAGTGGGGAAATCTCGGTGAATGGAGTCATCGACCCAGTTCCTTATCAGCGTCGTCAAAGTGTTGGGTACCATTGATTTACCCGGCTGGAATCCGATTCAGCCGGTACCGTTACCAATCCTTGGAGCCAAAAAGCAAGTCCCCTTTTGATTTCCATACTTGGCGGCATTTGCCCGTAACCTAGCAATGAGTCGATTCATATATCACTGCGGAGTAGGCAGGGCGCTTCGAGAGCTTTTCGACAACTAATGCCATCGATGAACAGTGGCACTAGATGGATGGAACTAATACTAATAGGCCGGTCCAAGAACTTTACCCGCCATAATGTTGGAGAGCGCGAAGTGCAGAATAGGAGGAGTATGACCTCTAGTCGAGTGAGTGAGACTAGAGAAAGCGGTAGGCGAGTGTCGTACGAAGGTTGATGAGTGTCCAAATATAGTGACGCAGTGAAAGTGTACCAAATGAGACCAATCAAGAAAACCTAATAGTCTGAGACAGGCTGTTCAACACATAACCCAATTACCATTCACTCCAATCATTGTTCAACACTGGAACAGATGCGGCAGCACGATGTCGTTAACGTTGATGAGAGTACCAGGACAAGTTCTGGTTAGCTGCACCAGGAATACTACACATGTAAAGCTCCTCGAGCAGATGTTGCATCGGTCCGTGTTCATTCTACCAAAGCTTGTAGTTTCAGATCCGCCTCTTCCCAAGCTTGTACTGCACTTCTCGAACAATCAATCCACTCCCATCGTCGTGATAACTCCTGTTTCATGGCCGCTATCCCTTCCCTCTCATATGCACTGATCCCTCTCTCATCTTGGTCTACGTGTTTTCTTGTCCCGTCATAGTACCCTGTTTCCGTGAACATGTACATCCTTCCGGTTGACAGTGAGAGGCTTGCTATGGTTTGCGCAAACGGAAGGCGGATTGTTTCGTAGATCCGAAGGACATCCGGAATGCGAGAAAGCGTCGTAAGGGGGTGCGTGATAAGGCGGCCAAGCACAAATGCATCCTATTACACTGTTTGAACGAAAGTCGACGAACAGCAAAGTCATGAGCACATACATCTATTGCTTGACCCGCACCCGCAGCATGGAAGGGTGCCATAGCATGGCACTAGTGAAGATCTGTCGTTAGTCAGAGTGTGCTACCACATGCTGAAAACGCACTGCATCTCCGATGAGTGCGACTCTCTTTCTGACACAAAATGGTAGCGGGTTCACAGTGTGCAGGGCCCACCTGGATGGTTTTTCGCAGAGCTATTTTATCATGTTGTTAGATTGATAGGGTCGGATTGATACAAAAAGGATTCACCTTTACAACTTCTTTCACGTCGAGTTCGAAGTCATCAAACTGATTGACAACTTCTTCACGCGTGGTCTCTGCTACCCAATGTTCTTCATACCGTGTGTCTGTCAAACTCGGATTGTTGACGAAAGCCACAACATTGATGAGAGTACCATGTGCGATCGGATACGTGATGAGGTACTGTGAAGGTAAACGTGTTAACCCGCTAGTAGATCGACTCAACAATATTATTTACCCTGCCCTTTCCGTTGTACTAAGAGAAATCGGAAGCTCGAGATGTAAAATTGTACACGCGTATGACTGATCAACTTACGGCAGTTAGCCCTTTCAATGAGCGATTTTCTGGGTTCTCTTTCCCTAATGTCTCTGCAGATATGAGGAAACGGTACACGGATATCCCAGTGAAGGTCGTGTCAATGTATTTTCCAAGGTCGGTTGCTTCATTCCCAGTATCTTCATTTGTTGCTGTTTCAAACAATGTCTTACGGACCACCGAACGAATTCCGTCAGCCCCAATAAGTACTTCAGTGGTTGCGGTCGTTCCATCCGCAAAATCGAGCTGAATTGGCCCGGGTAGCACCGAATGCGCATCCTGCCGCTGCAGTTCCGTATAAGCGACAAGCCGCTTTTTGAGATGTATCCTACACGAAGCCGGGAGGCACCGTTCTAGGATTGCTATCATCTGTTGACGATGCATGGAGGGGGGCGCATCTTTGTTCACATGCTTGAGAAATCGCAGGTACAAGAGAGAACTTGCGAACTCACGTTCTCTGTGCCACCAAAGATAACCGCCCTGGGGTATGTCAGATCGCCACGTCTTCGGCCCTGGTATGGCCTTAGACTTTAAACTAACGCCAACGACAATTGTTACGCACCTGTCTCAGACTTGGTAAAAAATTGCTTAAAGTCGTTCAATAGCCCCAGTTCCTGAAGAACTTCATGAGTTTGTTTCCACAAAGCGATCCCTACACCAGCAGTTTCGATGGAGTTGTGTGCCTCATATACATCAACAGGGATCAATGGGCCATATTTTCCGATGGTAATGGCGAGAACAAGGCCGCCAATACCTGCACCGCTACGGAGGGTTTGGGCGGTAATTAAAATGTATGTAAACAGGACTGCTTACCAGATGGCAACGCGAAACTTGGGTCCTGAATCAGAAAGGAGGGAAATAGACATGACCGTTCAGCACTGAGGAGTGTAAGGGGGGCAAGGGTGGAGGTCGCATTTATATCAGGAAGTGCTTACCAGTACCTATAATCCACCGACCAGTTACGTCTCCGATCAACGCGTCGCCAAGGAGTCAGTGCGAAGACCCGGTCAGCCCGAAAACACCCTGAGCAGTGCACCGTGTTTGCACGGAGCGGCGGTGACGCACTCATATTTCTGGCGGCAAATCAGATGGGCCGAGTAATCTAAAAGTCCTCGATACATATAGCACCCAGTAGTGGATTTTTTCTTTCAAGTTCTGGCCATCAATGCAGACATAGCCCCACTTGCAGTATGTACCTGGAGACGCGAAGACATGGCGATTATGCGCATAAGCTGAGCATTTTGACAAAGTTTCACCCCACCAAATCTATCCAATTGAAGCATGCAATTTGCCTTACTCCGCCTTCCGCGCCTGTACACACTTCTCCATGTATCAATTTGCTTCCATTACTACCAGTCTCGATCGGCATTCCACCTCAAGAGAATGATCATGATCAGGTCGACAAGTGCGCTCCAAGACGGACTCATACTTAGCCACGAGCTGCTTTTTTTTTGAGTTGCGTATTGCAGAAATGCCCGGTCCATAGAGCGATCAAGTTGAGCTCGATGTTTACCATCAGCATGTGCGGTTGACTGGCTACTAAGGCTTAGAAAAACGCAAGTTGAGAATTATCACTGAGAACTTGGTCAATGCGGTGGGGGGTGATACAGTTCTGATTGTGTGGCCGGTGCCGGGTCATGAAACATCTGAAAGTAAAAGAAGCCACATGTTCCGCTACATCTCTATCCGTGTGAACACTCTAGCTCCAGGACCTGTTCGTAGATATTGATGGATGCAAATTGGAAATATGCATGAGAAAAAGCGGTTGGGTTATCTACGGCAAGGAGTTAGTAACACAAAAGCCAGTTGGTTTCGTCACTTACTGTTCACGTAGTCTAGCGGAAAAAGAATGATTGTGAATTTTAGGTACGTCACAAGGATGAAGAGAGTCACGCACCGACACAAGTCGAGGGACACCCAGAGAGAGTATATAGGATCCAGTTACCTGCCCAGTCGCCACCTTCATATAGACTAAGGCCTGAAGGTCCACCGAGCATAAGGAAGAGGAACATACAAAAAGTCAAATTGATGATAATGTGGTGCGCATCAAAGTGGGTCTTCAGATCACAGTACGTGCTTGGGAAGTGTACGAAAGGTATTCCCTGCCAGTATCCTCTTTAGAGATGGTACAACAAGAATTGAAACCAGTATGGTTTACCCATAGGCCTGTATCCACGATGGGAGCACCCATGATCGCATCAAGGGGGGCCGATGCATCATCGCGTCGCCAAAACCAGATGCTAATATAGTCGTTTGTCCGTTCTATTGCATACCTAGTGAACACTTCTGAGATAATTCATTGAACTGCAAGACCAGAGCACGTACCATCCACCACCAACATTATTGAAGTACGGTCCGAAACTCTTGTAGTGCCCAAAATACTTTACTCCGCATCCCACATTGCCAAATGCTGATGAAGGTAAGCATTACGTCAAGACAAGAAATACAAATACTACACACATTCAGCGTCGCAGTTAGTAGTCACAGTTGTTCTACACGTGCAATGAGAATGAATAATGAAAATATGCATATTCACTGTACCCGCGTTGTCCGACACCAAACATCGGGATCGAGCAATCTAGATTTTTTTCAATCACATGATGTCGCCCAGATAGTACATATGCTCACTGGCACTCGTATGGAGTGTTGATTGATTCGGTCCAACATCGTTTACACCTTCAACAATGTCGAGCTCACCCTGAAGAGGTAGCCATCAGAAGGAAGAAACATTCGACATATGTGGACAAGCGTACGCCCATCGGCCAGTTGGCCTCGGTGGTCTCCCAGACAGCCTAGCCCAGGGTGTAAGCTTAATATTTGTACCAGAAAAACGAATTTTGGACGCAAAACTCACGGGCCACGTGCTTTCAGCATCGATCAAAAATGCAAGACAGAAGAACAACACATTGAGAATGCCAAGTTGGCACGAAGCTTACCCACATCCTTGAGGCATGTGTGGCATGTCAAATCTGTAGAAAAAAACCAGTCAGTGAGAGGTGACTTGACTGGTACATGTCGACACACGTACACTGCCACGTGTGTGGTGTACTTCTTCTTGGAACGGATGCGAACCGAATCACGTCCTGGATCAGTTGGGGAGAGGACAGTGGTATCGTCTGCACGTAAGATAAATGTGTTGCTCGTAGCATGGGTAAGATTCAAGCGCCGAGCAGTTGTCTCATCGACGTAGTTACTAGATTGAGAGTATAAAATATTCGTTGGGAAACATGAATAACATCACTTACACACGACCGTTGGTAGGATCAGGTATAGCTTCAAAGTCAAAGGCGTTGTAAAAACCCTCGCCCACGATGTTATCGCTGAGAATGTATATCGCTCCAGCAAACGCTGAGCCGACGCAAGTGGTGAAGACAAGACTCCCTATTGCGATCGAGAGCCTCATGGCAGGACTCAGGACTCAGTCTTCTGGCAGGAGAGACGCGCGCGATGCTAGCATTCCAATAGGTGGCGAGTAACAAGAACCAACAGTTAATTTCCGCGGGCGGTGGCACGGTCCGGAAGCTGAGCTAGCTTCGTTGTTCTGAGCGTTGCCGCATAGTTCTTGGGTGGAGAAGGGAGAACTTCGAATCACCAGGTTTAACTTGAACCACGTCGACGTCTTTTTCGGCTCTGCAAGTTTTGATGTAATTAAAGCTCCAGCGGAGAAGACGAAGAGCGGCAATTCAACAACCTGCCTGCAAGTTCCGTCAACGATGGGCTCAATGGGGCTGGGTGTCGCAAGTTCGCTGTGTCATGATTGACTGGAGATAGTGCAGCTCGCTTTGCTGAACATGATGAGCCAGGTAAGTTTACCCCTTCACCACTCGTTTCCGCGTTTTTTTCCCGTTGCTCTTTTCTAGCCTCTCTACTCACGCGCTCGTCATCGCAATACTCTTTTTCAGAAAATAGTTTTGCAGTCCTATCAAGCTTCTTACTTCGTACCGCACCGCCAAAACGCTGCCATGGTGACGGCAGACTACATGTTACTCGCCACTGTACTAGTATCTATGCGGCCACAATCGACTGTCACAACTCGTCTTTGCGCTATGGCAACCTCTGATACGTATCGTGCCATCTCATATATGCTACAGCACTCAACTAACCTACCCATACTAATATACTTTGAGTACGGCACACACAAGATGCTCATCAGTGCCACATGACACTTGTCAAAGGGCCTCGGTACTGCCAACCAAGTAAGTACCTGGCACAAATCGAGCTCAACGTGACCATCGAACTTTATTTCGTTGTCCCTGAATTCTTGTCTGACATTTTGTCTACCTAGGCACCCTGACCCGGATGGTTGTCGTCGAAGTGAACCTGCCTCCGTCCAGTTGGTAATCATGCATATACTTACGCCAATGTGACAGAACATGTGCGCTTGGAAGCTTACGCCGTGTTTCTAGAGCACCACTCCGAGGAGGGATTTACGGAACAAGTCGACCTGTGGGCCCCAGAACGTTGGGAGACGTACAACGATATCCATCGATCGTCGCACGAGGACACGAACTTTCCTTTCTTCTCCGTATGTGAAACTTAGCTCAATTGTATCGATCATATCCCATGGAGGGTCTATTGGTGGGTGTTTCCTTCACAGTCCACACCCACCTGATATACATGTACAACGTAAAATATATGGGCTGCCACCTTATGCCAGTGGCCTCCCAATTTATTTCTTCCAGTGCGCTTCAAGACCGTCGTCTCGACAATTCCCGCGTACCGGTAATACGTATCGCGGGTCGCGCAGCTCACACATCCCCCCGTCCGTCGTGATGCACTCCCAGTGCCCCTTGGGGAACAACTTGCACCTAGCAACTTCGTACGACACATATTCGAAATACACATCGTCGGTCATGCACTCAGACGTGCTTGACGGATCGGTGTGTGCGCACGGTCCCGCTAAGAGGGCTTTCCACACCGAATATTGATAGGTCACCAATTACCTATCAGATCAGGCACTGACCATGCATGCATTGCGGTGGGCAAAGGGAATAATACAATATATCTATAATTCATACTTTGCCACAAGCGAGATTTATGCATTCCAATCTTCCCCGTGGAAGTCATACGAATCTGGAGACGGTTTGACTTATCTTAGAAGATCTACGAGCAGAAGATAGGAAGACCGTATGTTTTAAAGTTTACGACTAGTTCTGGACCTGGCCAGACAACATTCGCAGTTTCACTTCTGCCTCTTTCCATGTCTCCGCCCCACTTTTGGACTCATCAACCCACTTCCATCTGCGCAATAATTCCTGCCTTATCTTTTCCATCCCATCCCTCTCGTACGCACCGATTCCGTTCTCGTCCAACTCCTCTTCTTTTCTTGTTCCGTCGTAGTACCCCGGTTCCATAAACGTGTACAACCATCCGGTCGACAAGGATATACTAGCCACAGTCTGGGCGAATGGCAGGCGGATTTCTTCGTAAATCCGGAGGACATCTGGGATTTGAGAGAGCGTCGTGAGGGGATGCGCGATGAGCCGTCCAAGCACAAATGCATCCTGTTAAGAAGCAAACCACCAAAGTGAATGGAAGAGCGGCTGAGTTGTGAATAAGACAAACATCTATCGCTTGGCCGGCACCTGCGCCATAGTAGGGCGTTGTGGCATGAGACTGGTAGAGATTTGCATTGAACAATGTTTGTCGCAACAGGAAACTGAGAGCATACCGCATCGCCGATTAGTGCCACTCTATTCCGAACACAAAATGGCAGCGGTTTCATATCATGTAGGGCCCACCTGGACGGCTTCTCGCAGAGCTGTTAAAGTGTGATTCTAAACTAGCGAGCTTGATCATCATGAAGAAAACTCACCTCCACTACTGCCCTCGCATCCGGCTCAAAGTCATCAAATCGGCCGACTACATCATCACGATCTGCGTCAGTTACCCAGCGCCCCTCATAGTGGGTTCCCATCATGCTCCGATCGGTGATGGTAGCCATAGCATTTATAAGAGTGCCTTGAGCAATCGGATAGGTGATAATGTACTATGAATAGTGGATATGTTAGTCAAGTCTAGAAATCAACACAAAATGAAGCGAGTCTACCCTGCCTTTACCGCAATACTACCGATTATTTTAAGGCACGGGATTATATCGTGTGATTGACTACTTACTATGATTAGCTCTTTGAATGAACGGTTTTCTGGGCTGTGCTTCCTCAACACTTCTGCAGAAACAAGAAAGCGGTGCGTCACCATCCCTGTGAAGGTTGCATCTATGTAATCCCTTAAACCAGTCTCCTCGTCCGCATTATTTTGAGATGCTGCTGTCTCAAACATCGCTTTACGGACTGCTGAGCGGATGCCATCGGCTCCGATGAGTATATCTGTCGTCGCAGTGGTCCCATCTGTGAAATCAAGCCTGATGTGTGAAGTCGAATGTGCGTCCTGTTGTTCTACTTCCGTATAGTTTACGAGACGCCGGTTGAGATATACTGTACAGGAAGCTGGTAGGTGCTTTACCAGGACCGCTACCATGTGCTGACGGTGCATGGAGGTGGGCGGCTCTTTTTCCACGTACTTGAGGCGGGATCATATTGATTAGACAACTCGTGAACTCACTAGGTCTCTGATACCAAATGTATCCGCCCTCGGGTATGTCGGATCGCCGTATAATGTGCCCTGATGTGGCACTTAGGCTGAAGCAGTGACTTCAAACATCTTACTCACTGCAGCCACCCTCGTAATTCGTAAAAAACGGCTTTATCTCGTCGAAAACTCCAAGGTCGACCAAAACTTCGTGGACTTGTGACCATAAAGTGATCCCTACGCCAGGAGTGTCGATAGAACCATGGGCTTCATATATATCGATAGGTATGGAGGGAGCATATTTCCCGAGGGTGATGGCGAGGACAAGACCTCCAATTCCAGCACCGCTGTAAGTCGTTCGAGTGGTGGACCGGGATATGAGCAGTGCCACCCACCAAATTGCAACACGAAACTTGGATCCTGTCCCAGAAGACAGCGAGTGTGACATGGTCGTTTAGCCTTTGGGAACCGATCGAGCTCAGCCTTATAGTTTTGTGGAGAATACGCATCGGATCAAACTGAATCAATACGACTCAAACGTATCATTGATGAGGCGGCAACTATAACATCGGTTATGTCAAGTCGATGATCGATTGATCGATATCAGAGCTGCGCCTTCGGAGTTGTAATAATTACGGCCACTCCTTCGAGTACTAGTCCTCCCCGTAGTTATGCTAAATTTCAACTCCTCCTCGACCCTGTGAAAGTGCAACGTATGCATTGAAAGGAGTTGGTTCCCCGGAAAATGGAGTTCTTATATTGATTGTCTGTCCTTGCAAAGACGGTCCGCAAAAGTGAATGTAGCCTGTCAGCAGAATCCGCCGCCCCATTATCGTCTTTTTTCTCATGCTTGTTGGAGTATGCGAAAAGTGCATTCCCATCGGCGCGATTGGTAAGACTCTGCTAACGTTCCAACTGCTTTGCTTTCACGTGTTACATCCTTATCAACTCGTATACTGATGGTGACATGTGAAGCGCTGAAAGAGTCCGACATTCCATGAGCACTGCGATTCGAATTGTTGCATGACACTTGAAATCCCGTTTAGGACCGGATCCACAGCCTTTGGTAGTTCCCGAGCCTACTTGAAAAAAATGTGAAAGTTTGGAGGTGAATTTGATAAAATCCGGGTCATCAGACGGTAAGCATACAGTAGGTTGCATTGCATTGGACAGCGAATGTGATTTCAACAGTCTAATATAATGCTCGGATTGGCGGTGACTAGAAGCTCGCAATTGAAAATTTGGCCCGTAAGTATTCGGAGGCTTGACGAGGACAAAATCAAAATTGCAGAAACATACGGTCAGCAAGTGAACGGAGTGGAAGTTCATCGGCATAAGACTGTTGAGCTTGAATGTGCCATTTTGTACATACATAGACATGTGAAAAGGGCTCCGGAGAGAACCCGTAAAAATGATATCGTGCTGTACAACTCACCTGGTAAATGGACTGCGCACAGCGATAAACTTTGAGCGTATTCAATGATTCCATCACAGCCCGAACCGCCACGCTGGGTTACGTAAGTTATACCCGAAAGTCTACATCAGTCGTTGCATGTATCGATTCAGTTTCAGAGGAGGATTGCGTTAGACTTCTTGCTGCCGTCAATTCTCGCACCTACCTCAGACTATGATGTCTTTTTGAGTTCAAATCTCACGAACTTTTCATTCATTCAACACCCGTATCTGATCCTCAGGTAATTCAGAAGCTCGGGTCGTTGTACCGCTTGCACGGTTACAACTTAGCCACACTGCCGCCTTTCATCCGTCTGTCGTAAGGATGACCAAGAGGTTATTACGGCTTCTCTCCACTGGACATAAAACCCGTCGCCTTTGCTATCTTGAGGCCAGCAAGTTATTTCCTTCCGTCTCTGTCGCCCCAAATTTATCATGGCAAACAAGGCTGGCCAGTCGTCGGGCGGTCATGAAGACCTGGTTGACACCGTCTCGCCATCTGGCGGGTTCGTTTACGATAAAGATTTGGACCAAGTCAAACGTCAGTTCGGAAAGCAACACATCCAAATGTATTTGTCGCCTGTGGTATTTCAAGTTTCTTCATTGACCGACTTTACCCACATAGGATCACAGTAGGCTGTTCTTTCATGCTAGCAATCCGTGTTGAATGGATCATTTCAAGCTGGCTGGATCTATCGGCACGGGTCTCTTTCTTGGCCTTGGAGAAATACTCGCATACTGCGGTCCCTTGGGCTCCCTCATAATTTACATCCACGTGTCCACCATTGTTTATGCGTGCGCTCTTCCCCGCATTTGTTTTATCATTTCTCCTTTAAATAACATAACCCGCAGCACAATTCAATCCATTGGAGAAATGACCGCGTATGCACCCATATCTGGATCACTACTACACTACGGTGAGTCGTTCTACGGGGTTAGATTCGTTGCATTGAGCAAATACATGAAGCTGCAAGATGGCTAGACCCCGCCGCCGGATTTGCAGTGAGTGCAGCATGATGTTGGTCTTCCAGATATTTACTAAAAGACCCCTAGCTCGGATGGGTTCGCGTGTAATATAATTGCGTTTTTCATGCTGATCATTGTATGTTGCGCAGAACTATTTCTACGTGAGTCTCAACAGTGTTCCATGCTCTGTACACTCGTAAGCTCCATTTCAGTATGTCGGAATCGCCGTCCCTCTCGAAATCACTGCGTTTACTTCAATGGTTGCGTTCTGGGATTCAAACGTGAGTTGTGTGATTTGCAAATTGGTACAATGTCTCATGCATGAAATAGCCAGACCACACTGCTATATACATCGCGACAATGATCGTCGTGCTTGTTTTCATCAATTTATTTGGAGTCCGGTTAGTCTCGAGTCACATCTCATCTGATGATGCCAAACTCACGGTATTTATCAGGTGGTTCGGAAATTGTGGGTTAGCTTCAAACCCCTTGCTTCATTTTGCTCACCATCTACAGCGGAGATTGTATTTGCGGCACTGAGAAGTGAGTACTAATATGTAACATGAGGTAATGCTAGTAACGATCCGTAATTTTGAGTTATGCTTGTCGTCGGTCTGGTAAGTCGTCAATCCTGTATCTTGAATCCTTCTGTTCATCCCAGTTTAAGGTTATCGGAGGGCTTGTCATCAGCCTCGGCGGTGGACCTGATCATCAAGTGTGAGTCCCCGTCTTCATATCCAATCACCGGACAGTGTTTATTTCGTACATTCAGCATCGGCTTCGAGGTGAGTAGCTCAGAGCTTTAGCAACGATGTCGCCCATAACGTGAACAGTATTGGAACAATCCGGGACCAATGGTTTCTTGTCAGTTCTGTACCATTGCTCATTATGCCAGGCTAACGGAATTGTGTCGTTCTGCGCAGCATTGGAACCGGGTGCTCTAGGTCGCTTCCTTGGTTTGCTCATTGCCATTTCCCCTGCCGCGTTTTCCATGGGCGGTTTTGAATTAATAGCAATGTAGGGTCTTCTGTTATTCCTTCCTACACGAATCTCATTGCGTGATTAGTGCTTCTGCCGAGACGAAGCAGCCTAGGACGAACATCATCAAGGCAATGAAAACAGTGATATTTAGAATTATACTCTTCTTTGTAAGTTTGATATGCGGTCGTTTTCACATTGACTGATTATTTCAAGGTCACCTCGGTGATCGTTGTTGGGATGCTCGTCCCATCTAACGATCCCGCCTTACTACAGTAATTCTCCGCATCCTCTATCTGGATTTTCCCCGACAGTTTTTTTCTAGATCTGGGGCGTCTGCTGCACAATCTCCTTTTGTGATTGCATTCCAAAGGGCCGGAGTTCAAGGTTTGAAGTTCGCATGAGCCCTTATTCACTGTTCACATCTTCCCTGTTCTCTTCAGTTCTTCCTTCTATTATCAATGCAGTATTGATTACGGCCGCTTTCTCTGCAGCAAACACCTTTATCTTTTCTGCATCCCGTATATTGTATGGTATGGCTGTACAGAAGAAGGCGCCACAAATATTTACAACCTGCACCAATGACGGTCTTCCCTGGATTGCTGTTGTTTCCTCGGTATGTATTTACCATCTATTTGTATCGCCAACTGAGTGTATGTTTAGTGGCTCTTCTCGTTTTTGGCATTCATGAGCGTAGCTGCGTCATCAGGGACAGTATTCAAGTATGTCTTATATTCCTCATACACACGCTGTGCTTGACGTTAGTGTCCAGCTGGTTTGTCAGTTTATGTGAGCGTTTTACGCCTCCTGGCTGAAAAATGCACTCATAACTTACATGCTCGTACAGCCACAATGTGTGGGTTCATAGGGTAAGTGCATTGTCCGGATGATAGGCATCACTAACAGCCTACTCTTTTTATATCCTAGTTGGGTAACCATCAACGCAACGTACCTGCGCTACTGTAAGTCATTGGATACTCATGCGGAGCGTTTTCACAAGCGTGTCTGTAGATTTTGGATTGAAACGACAAGGAATCACCCCCCGTGGCATCTACAGGTCCATATTCCAGCCCTATGCTGCCATATGGGCAATTTTCTGGTAAGCGTATACGCCAGTCGTCGGTTAACTGATCTCATAGCCTGAGTTTTCAGGACTATTATTTTCATTCTCATTAGCGGCATATCTGTGTTCTGGGAGTGGAGTGCCTCAAAATTTGTTGCTGCATGTAAGTTGACGGGTCCCGACTACTCAAAGAATAGTTCTGGAACGTCACCATATTTACAGACATCAATTTACCGATTTTTTTCTGCCTTTACATGGGCTACAAGTTGTGGTACAGAACGAAAATGGTGAATGTTACTTGCGGTGGATCATCCAGACATTCACTGATCGTTCCGCTCCAAACAGCTCCCTCTCGATGAACTAGACTTTGTTTCGGTATGCAAATGATATTGACGGTCCGGTCTGCTCACGCTCTCACACAAACTAACTTGTAGGATATCCCGACGCTTGAGGAGACCGGCGATGAAAACTTGCTGTTAGAGAAAGCCTCGTTTGCAAAAAAGCTGAGAGAGTTGATCTGATTTGCTCTGGGTTTGCAATCTCCTTTTTCTCTCTTGGTGCATGCGTGCGCCGTTTCAAGCATTCGTCATGATCACGATATTTATTTATACATGGATGATACCATGATTCCTATCTATGTTGATATTGCATCTATCCCACTCCTGGAAAGCAAATAAATATTGCCCTACCGAACGGTCTGTCGCCATCACCGTTCCGGGCCTGGGTGCGCGACCGGCCCCCTCAACTCCAGGTCACCTCAGTCACTGTGCGCTCTTCACTTACAAATCCGACTCGCACAAGTTCCATAGAGGTTTCCTTGTGACTTCGCCTATTTGCTGGCACTCCGAGTCGTGGGTCACTTCGCTTGTCTACAATATCGTTTTCTGCGTTCACGTAGCTCCAAGCTTCAATCCTCGCAGCCTAGCGATCTTGCCGATCTTCCGAAGACGGATGCAGTTGTCTATGTCGTGCTGGCCAATTGGTCAGCTCTCACGAGCGACCACCGTACATTGAACCATTATATGTATCCGAACCATTTATCTGTGGCGTCAGATAGTATCCCATGTGCCTGAGTTTCCAAGATGGATTCCCCTTTAGGCCGACACTCCCTCTCATGGCTCCGTTGACACCTCCCCAAGCTCCACCTTCGTGGAAACATAGTACCGTTGAAGACGTAGATAAGCTTATCTCCAAAGCGCTGGATAAGAAGAAGGGAGTTTGTGATGATATCGTCAAGCTTTCCGAGGACGAACTTGATTTTGAAAGCGTGAGCGGCGTCCAGCGGGTCTTTCATAATACTCCAGTAGACCATTGATACTACTTTCCGGCTCCTCTAGGTCTTTGTGCGTTGACAAGCATCTATAACCGAAGTGTCTGGATTTTGATTCTATCTTGATGTAGTCTGCCCTTGCGTTGGCCGAGGCCGAACTGAAGAGTGTCTCGGAACCGCTCGGGTTTTATCAGAACGTCTCGACGGACAAAGAGTTGCGCGATGCCTCCATCAAAGCGGAAGAACGTACACGCAAGTATTTGAACGAAGAAACCATGCGAGACGATCTTTACGCAGCAAAGGCGAGTGCAGCGACCAAGTTGCACAAAACAGGCGCTTGGGAAAACCTGAGTGCAGAGCAGAGGCGACTTGTCGAGAAGATATTGCTTGAAGGCAAGCGGGGTGGTTTAACCCTCGAGAAGAAAGAAGACAAGGAGGGGCTCAAGACACTGAAGAACCAACTCTCGGATGCATGCCTGCAGTTCATTGTTGGCTATCTTACTTTCTACCACTGAATCTGATGGATACTGATGTTCATCTAAGAAAAACTACAATGAAGAGAATGTGTGTCTGTTCTCGATCGATCAGCATTGATAAGACGGACAGGTTATACAGGGTCGCATTAGTTTTACGCGCGAAGAATTGGACGGCATCCCTGAGGATGTCATTTCCGGGTACACTGAACGAACAGACGGTGACAAGGTGTTGTATGACGTTACATTCAAGTCGCCGGACATTTGGCCACTCGTGAGCCCCGTTGATCGTTCACAGCATTTGTTCGATCTGATTGCACTAAATAAAAGTTCGATTACGCAAGGAGCCCGTCGACCCGCAAGGTCGCACATCAAGCCCACGAGGCTCGACTAGCGGTTAATGTTGAGCCTCTGAGCACCATTCTCCGTCTACGCAAGGAAATTGCCGAGATATTGCAATATGATTCATGGGCGGACTACGCTACTGAGGTGAGGATGTCCAAAAACGCTGCCAATGTCAAGCAGGCAAGGAAGATCTACAACTTATCTCTGCTATACGAGATGAACTCGCTTGTAGTTTTTGGATGAGCTCAAGAAATATCTGGATCCCATTGGCAAGCAAGACCTTGCGGCCTTTGTCGCGCTTAAAAATGAAGATCATTCGAAGCTTGGCTTCCCAACAGATGATAACCTTCACATCTGGGACTCCAGGTGTGTTCACTTGGCATCACATTCACAACACACTGTCAAGATTGTCATGCTCCTAGATATTACAGCCGCCTCTATGTCGAGCGTAACTTGAAACTGGATAATTCACTCGTTAAAGAATATTTCCCTGTTGCGTCTGTCGTCCCTGCCATCCTCAATATATATCAGGATCTGCTTGGGGTTACGTTTGTGGAGTTTCATGGCGATGCAAAGGATGTGTGGCACCCCGGTAGTTGTTGCTCTGTTCTTGCCTCGAATACGTAATTGATGGTCACGAAGACGTCCAACAGTTTTCGGTCTGGGAAAAAGACGCACAAGGCGATTCAGGGTTCATCGGATATTGTTATCTGGATCTTTTCCCTCGTGGTAAGTCAATTGCGCTGCAATAGTCTCGGCGGGCTGCTCATTCCCAAACTTCCAGAGGCCAAATTCCCCCATGCCGCTGTCTGGTGCATCATCCCAGGTTACGAGCTCCCCAACGGGAAACGAAACTATCCCGTGGCGGCCATGGTCGCCAATCTCGCGAAACCGACGCCGGACCGACCCGCACTTATGCAGCATTTTGATGTGACGACGCTGTTTCACGAGATGGGCCACATCTTCCACGAATTGTTGAGCCGAACACGATATTCGCGATTTCATGGAACGACTGTCGCACTTGACTTTGCCGAGGCGCCCTCGCAGATGCTCGAGAATTGGTTGGGTATAGCCTCACACTTTGGGACATGGACGCTTATTCTCTGAATGGTTTTACTTTAGGTGTTGGGAACCCGAGGTACTGAAGAAAATGTCGAGCCATTACAGGACGCAAGAACCACTGCCAGACGATCTGATCACCAAGATCATCCAGAGGTTGGCTTTCACGTTCCAAATATCGGTATCGTATAATGACTCACCCGCTACATGCAGTCGCTATATCAACGCTGGGATATTTTATCTGCGGCAGATGGTTTATGCAACATTTGACCTCGTCGTCCACGACAACAGTCTGGACACCAATGCGGATTACACCCAGTTGTGGAACGAACTGAGACAGCAAATCACGCACCTCAAAGGCGGAGACCAGCCTGACCAGGGTTCCTTTGGACACATTGCCGGTGAATATGACGTTGGTTACTATGGGTATGTCGTCGGTGCCGGTGCCGGATCTCCTATGTATGACACGTCCATGGCAGATACGCCTACTCGCTGGTCTTTGCTGCGGACATGTATGCGACCGTGTTCGAGAAGGCGCCGCTAGATCCCAAGTTGGGAAGGTTGTACCGCGACAAGATTCTCCTTCCTGGTGGAAGCAAAGACGAGATGGAATTACTCAAGGTGCGTCAGATCGCTACCGCTGTCGGTCAGACACACTCGACCTGCTTCGCGATAGGACTTTTTGGGACGCGAACCGAACCCAAAGGCGTTCATCGAACAACTCGAGCAGGCGGGACGATCATTGTGAAAGGTCCGGAGGACTGGTGCACGTGTGTAGTGATAGCCGCGGTCGGGATGTCTTCCGCGTCCGCGATGACGATTTGTGTTTGATCAAGCCGGGTGTCTAACATTATCATTCCCCCTCGATCGCTGGAATATCTCGAAAGTGAGCGATGTCTGGGTGAAAAAATGATACACAGGCGGATCTAGCTGAAGCATGCCGGAAAGGCCAATCGGGGTGAGTTGCAGATGGCTGGGGGCGACTGGCGTCAAAACAAGCGAGACGACAGAGGCATACTGTGATACACTACAACCTAATACTTTTTTTCGCGGTGACATTTGTCCCTTGTGCGCCGGAAGTTGTCTTGCGCTCAGACTATTGACATTTTGTCTTAACAAAGTACCCAGCCTGAGCACACGGTATTTGATTGTCATTTCAAAACAAAGATGTGAAATTATGGATGCGAAGGAGACATTGTAGATCAGAAGTCAGAGAGCCCTCAGCGTGTTGTTCAGAGAACCAGTCACATAAATATGTCTGCTAGGTAATGGTGATACAATTGAGGCGTACAATAAGGTATACAAGAAGCGAGAAAAAGCTACAAGGCCGTCCCACGTTCGAAACTAGCGCGAATCTCAGTGGTGTACTTGTCGTAATATCTTGCAATCTACAAAGGGACATGAACGGACCCGTCAACTAGAAGAGGGACAACGACCGCACCTTTTTATTGAATACCCGATTTCGTTCGTTAATATAAGTGATGTCGCCTTCGTCCTCGTTGTGTCTCTTGCGGGAGAAATTTGACTTTTTGTCGATACTAAACGGTGGTGAATTGGTGTTGCAAACTAAAAAAAGATCCGCCTACTCTTGGTTGATTTTGCTGACCACTCGATCGATAGCATCTTCAGTAGGTTTGTTGTCCGCATAGAGCAATGTGTTGGCATCTCGATAGAAATTGTCCACAGCCATACGTTGTTCTGTTGTCGGGACCATCTTCGAACTCTGCGTCAGCGAGACTTGCAAGTCACGGTGAACGACGACAAACCTGACTCCCTGCAGCATCGAAAGTAATCAGTGCGGACGACCCGGCTGATGGCGTTGAGCTCCCAGACTTCGAAAGCGTCCCAACCACCAAACCCAAAGCTTGTTCCTTTTGCCGGTTATAAGCTTCCAAGTCGGGTTTGAGTAGGTCCAGATCCTTTTTATACCGTCTCCGAGCAGCGTGTGCATCATCTTTGCGCCGAGTCAGTCAGAAAGCTTAGGAAGGCATAGGACACGCACCATGAAACTCGTAGTCTGCTCTCCGAGCTTTCCGTGCCAACTTATTTTCCCAATTTTCATTGTCTTCTATCGTCCAGTCCCAATTCTTTGCACGTTGGACGTCCTCGCCATTTGCCTCCGCCTCCGCCTGCGTCCGCAATGTTTCCGCCAACTTCTTTTGCCGCTCAAGCCGTGCGGCATCCCGAGCTGTGATTTTGGCCTTTGCGGATTCCTCGACGAGTGATTGTCTATTTTCCCGCGTAGAGGTGCGCTACAAAAGGGACAATGAACGCTGGGACGAACTGACAGGGATATGAAACGCACCATCCTAGCCCGGAGTTGTTCCATCTTTGCTTTGCGTTCGTCCATGGTCATAATCTCCGCAGACTTGTCATCTTCATTTTGTAAAGACTGCTCCGAGTCCCGTACAGGCTCAGACGTCGCGACTAGGGATGTCTCTTCTTGAACAGACATGGTTTTGGAGCAAGACGGTGGGTACATCATTACATAAGCCTACACTGCCAACAAGTGAACGAAAAGTTTGTTTGCGATCTTATCTTGTTCCCCTCCATTGTCACCTCTTTGGATGGCTCGGTGTAGCGCCAGTGTGGGACGTGTGATTTGACCGTGGACGGGGTCACAAACGCTAGGAAGCAGGCATGGTAAATAGCGGGGGGGGATCGAGGTCGAGGCCGAATTTTTAAATATGGTGCTTTGACGCCAACAACGATTCGGAACGGTGTGAGCATCGCCATGGTCGTCCGTTATCGCCACCACAGCCGAGCCGAGCGGACGTATTCCGAAACGACCCGATCGTTACTTTAAGACTCGGAGGATTCGATTAGCTCCACTCCGACCCGTTACCTTTGACACTCATGATCCGTCTGCTGCGATCCGGTGCTACAAGTGCCCGTCACCCTACTTACGCCCGCGCCTTCAGCTCTTCCACCCCAAGGTGTAAACAACGTCTGGTCATACTCGGCTCAGGATGGGGTGGATACGAGTTGTTGCGAGGTATCGACAAAAAACGGTGGAGCACGTCTAGCTGTTTTCCATCTAGCGCACGTTAGGGCTGATCCCAGGTGCAGACGTCACCATGATTTCTCCCACAAACAACTTCAATTTCACGCCATTGTTGGCTGGGTGTGCTGTCGGTACGCTCGAGTTTCGTTGCGCCGTCGAACCAGTGCGTATTTCCGCCGGTTTTTGATCGGAACACCGACAATCTTTCCCTGAAAGGTCAGAAGATACTCTCCTGAAGTGGTATGAGCCGTTCTCGTTCCTTGCTGTTCGTACCCTGATTCATCCCTGGTTCACTTAGACTGCCTACCAAGCCTGGTGCGATGCCATAGGTGAGTCACCTGTGCCCGTTGGTTCCGTAAATTAACCCCTGTCCAGATTTCAAACAGAAAGTCCTCACCTGTGTGCGTACAGAGTTTACTTCCAATCTATCAGCGGTCTATACCCACCGGATTTATTATAGATGCCTGCAACGCCTCCTGTCCCATCCACTGAATCAGTCAACGCTTCCAAACCTGACTCAGAGTTTCCCCCCAAGAGTGCCTCTTTCACACTGCGGTATGACAAACTTGTCATTGCTGTAGGTGCTTATTCACAAAGTGAGTTTACATGTCAAATTTGAGGGCATGACTCACTGTATTATCATAGCCTTCAATGTTCCGGGTGTCAAACAGTATGCCCATTTTCTAAAAGACGTCCGGGACGCTCGGGCAATCAGAACGCGTATTCTTGACTGTGGGTCCATATACCGCTTTCGCTACAGCATACGTTAACGCCACCTAGGTTTCGAGCAAGCCAACCAGCCGACGCTCTCGGACATCCAACGGCGAAATCTGCTCAATTTCTGCATCGTGGGTGGGTCGCGATCGTGTTACTCCAGTTTGTAAAGAGCTTGTGCAACCCGTGACCGTTGATTCTAGGTGGCGGCCCCACTGGCGTCGAATTTGCGGCTGAACTACACGATCTTCTTCATGCGGAAGTGGAGCGACACTACCCTTCGCTGGCTCGGTTGGCCAGAATCACATTGTATGACGTGGCACCAAGCATCCTTGGAAGCTTCGATAAGTCCCTTGCCGTGTAAGCTGTACGCAACCGTCTCAAAGTAGATTAATACCGAGCGCGGTACAATAGTTGGGCCGAAGAAAAATTCCGCAGAGACGGTATCAGTATCAAGACCCGACACCATGTCGAACGTGTGGAGAAGGTAAAAGCATCCGTTGATAGATATAGATCTGTCCGCTCACGTACCTGCTAGGATAAGATGTTTGTGAAGGAACAGGGAGAAGGTTCCGTAACGTCTCCTATTGAAAATTTCGTACCGCTCACGCGGCTCCGCAGTTCCATTCGGTCTCCTAGTTTGGAGTACGGGATTAGCACCTAACCCCTTGATACAATCGATCGATTACATTGAGAAGCATGAGGGATCGCAAAGGTAGGAGCGCTGGATTCCATCTAGGAGGTCGTTTCGGACTAATGATGTGCGACGAAAAAAGCCTCCTCACAGACGACAATTTGAACGTCATCACAAAAGGCGACCGGGTCGATCCGGATGTATGGGCGATTGGGGATGCTGCGATTATCAAAACGGCAATGCTTCCTGCAACAGCTCAAGGTCGGTCACCCTTGCCCCAATCACGCGCCCATGGGTTGCGGGTTCGTGTCTCGCTGATTTCCCACACCAGTGGCCAATCAAAAGGCCAAATACATGGTAAAGAAACTCAACAAGATCGTCAGAGACCAAACGCATACGAAATCATTTGAGTTTCACAACCAAGGCAGTCTGGCCTATCTCGGCGATTGGTATGCATCGTTATCTCTGTCCCTTTCTTCTCGTCCTAGATAACCCTGACAACGGTACAGGAATGCGATCTATGATCGCTCCACTGCCGAGACCGGTATCAAAGCGAAGGAGTCAGGTCGACTAGCGTGGCTCCTATGGCGGTCCGCGTATTTCACCATGACGCTCAGCATCCGGAACAAGTACGTGCCCCATGCGAGTCAATATCTCCGAACGGCGATTGATGCACCTCTTTCTTCCACAGGATTCTCGTTCCGACGTATTGGTGAGTCGGCATTTTCCTTGACATCTTGGGGATCTGACGTGTACGACATGGACCAGGTTCTTGAACTGTACGTGCTCTTGCATTTCCGACATGTTCGGCGTGATCGCAATACTGAAATGTATCTTATGCGGCCAGGGATCTTTGGCCGAGACCTGACCCGTTTCTGAGCCCACATGCTCATGACGATGACACCATAGAGCCATGTTTTCACCCCTCCCACACACAAAGATAGACATAAGTTATGCAACATCGTCCGCTTGTTTCATTGTCGGTACAGACTGGTTTAGAGATATAACGTCCGAGAGAGGAATTTGTAGCTATTTCGAGCTTGACACGTCATGCGAATCCATGTCGTACTATTGCCCATGCGGGGACTACTAGGATGGAGTAGGCTGGGGTATATTTTTGAACCAAAAAAGAAGACGAGAGAAAGAGAGGGAGACAAATCAAACGAGACGCTCTATGCGATGCGAGAGGGAACGGCCCATGTCAGAGAATCAACACCTTGCGCCGGATCTTCCGTTTCTTCTCCGGGGGCGGGGAGACGGGTGCAGGCGTGGGCGTGGGCGATGAGGGTATCGGAGACGCTGTGGACATGGGCACGTCAAAGATCCAGACGCGGACGGTCATCGAACGCAAACGCACATGGCATGGTCTGCGGTGCAGGCTCCGAGTCCCCGGCAACGCCGCTCACCAACTCGCGAATGAAGCCCATGTTGTTGCCCATCACCTCGGGCGAGATCCCATAGCCCTGGAGGTCCGCGATGAGCGTGCCCCACGCGGGCTCGATGTTCTTGGACGACTCGATGATGCCGCGCGTGTTCACGCCGACGTGCGAGACGTGCACGAACGAGTGCGGGGCGGGGCTCGAGATCAGGTTCGTCTTGACCGACTTGGACAGGATCGGTTTCGGCGGAGGGGTCTTGGGTGGGGGCGGCGCAGGCGTGGGCGTGGGCGTGGGCGCGTTGAGTGCGAGGCTGGTCTTAATCTTTTCCTTGTCCTTTTTCGACGAGCTCGACCGAAACGGTCGGAAGACGGCTACACAGGGGAACGGGAATCGGTCAGTTCGGTCCGTCATCCGGTTCGTCGCAGCGCGCACGCCATGTGAACGACATACAGTACCGTCGCGTCCGCTCGACGACCTTTTTGAAAAAGACGGCCGACTCGTCGTCGTCGTCGAAACAAAATCCAAACATGCGTGTCTGCGTAAACGGGGTGAGTCCCACCCCCCCAGACGAACGACGACGACGACCACGTACCGTTCCGGAGAAGGTGTGGAAAAACGGCTTGTCCTTGTTATACTCGAACACCTCGGGTACGGAAAACATCCACACGACCCTGTCCGTCTTGATATCGACGAGCCGGAACCAGTACTTTTCCTTGAGCCGGAGACCATGTGCACCGATCCCCCGGTCGAGCGGCGACGACACGCCCGGGGGACCATCTCGATCGCGTCCAAAGACGAGAATGCCGCGCAGGTTCGAGTACGTCCAGTTCAGGTGTGCGTTGATGAACGGGGCATAATACACTCGAACCGCAGCAGTGGCGATCACTTTTTGGGTGCTGGGTTCGAGAACGGACGAGAGGTAAGGGTGGCGCTGCTTATCTTCTGGAGTGAAGAACGCGGTTGCAGGGTGATGCATAGCAGCGAGGGAAGCGGGGGGGAGACAGAGAGATACAAGGAGGAGAGTGCAAGAATGAACGAGAGTGGAGCTATTATACCAACAGTGAGATATCGTAGGAGGAAAATAACAAGCGAGCTTATATACGGACTGATTTGCGGACGGGAGACCAGGTAGGAGCAATTGTGGGTAGAAGAAAGCGGCATCGTGGCCACCTCATGGTTATGCTTGGACTGTGGCGCGAAACCGCCCCGAAATGGATGGCTGCCAAGGTATGGGTAAGGGCACGCAGCCAATGCTCATTCTTGCTCGCATTCGTCTGCTGACCACTCTTCCCCTGTCAACTTCACAGGAAAGGCCCGAACAAAATATGAACGGCTGGCGACCAAAGCTGTCCATTCGCATCACCACAGCCCGCATGATTCGGCCTGGGAAAGCGAGATGGATCTCTGAATGAAACGCTCAAATGAGGGCACTGTCTAGGACGTTGACATAAACTCACTCCGGATTGGGGGCGCTGGTTCCGTACTTCGAGATAGCAAGACAATACGGACCGACCGTTGCTATGTCGAAATGATGTTGGGAAGGCCAGGCGCGCACGATTGCAGTCAGCGATCGAGTCCCCGAACCCAGAACGGGTAGTTCTTGCAGCGTGTTTAACCCCATACGTAAACCTTCCGCAACACGTGTCCCTCCGGAAGTGAACTGCATTGGGATTGTGTAGTTTATGGACGTGGCCCGCTACGACACGAGACGCGTCCCGGTTCGTTTCTGTTTGCCCGCTCAACTCAATTCTGGCTTCATTTCTGTCCGGTCAGACCCGACATCCCATCAATTATTCACAGGAGCGGCGGCTAGGCAAGGCAAAAGAGGCGGCGGGGATCCAGTTTAGAATTCATGTCGTTGCTAGTGACAACAGAGAACCGTTCGTACCTTGGAGGGAGGTGCTACTCTCAGGTGACCATAATACCGCGGCAAATAGGCAAGTCAGTTGTTCTGAATCGTGCGGATCTCGACGTGTCCGAGTTTAGTCGCCGTCGAGCGTAGTCAATAAGCCTTGCTGCTTCAATCCCAAGAATGACACACGACAAGTTTGAGGCTCTGACAGGCTATTCATCCAGTAGGCGAGAATCAGGGCTAAGCTGACTCGCCGAACTTGATCATGACCATCGAACACTCAGTCGAACCGCTAGGTACCTGGATAACGACCTGATCCACATGAACCATGAAGTACGCTGTTTAATATTTTTTTTAAAAGCATCAAGGGTCGCACACATTAAACCAGAAGTTTTAATTCCACCTTAGTGACATGGGCGAGACCGAGTCGGGTACAGGCCTGTCGCTTCTTGCGCAACGCCTTGCAAATGTTCTTGGTACTGATACAAAATGATCCACTCTCAATCGCCGCGCAAGGAGTGCGATGAGACGAAATCTGCAAGAGACAAAAATGGCCAGCGGAATTCTGTGGATGGATGATATCTGGGGTTCAAGGTACCCGCGAAGGCGATGGCTCATATCATTCCGCGGCTTCTTCTCGCTGCTCCACGTCAAGCGAAGAAGGCCGACCACAGTCACCACCGGAATTGACCGTTGACCGTAGGAGTAGAATGGACGCCACATCCAGCGCATTGGGGGGAATCCTAGTCAGCGGACGCAACAGACGGTTCTACCTTGATGCAATGAAATTACATCATAAAGGCGGGCTTGGAGCGTTCGTCCATACAGACCAAACGGGCACCTTTGAGTATGCGAATCTTGCGATCGTTGGCACCTGATCGGCCTGGAACCCGTTCGTTAGCCTGTACGAATCGATACGCATCCAGGACGTTGCGCAAAGATAAGGAGTACGATACGTCGTGATAAACCTTGATGTAATCTACACTTTCTAAGCGGGCCTTGGTGAGCTCCGCCTCAAAGACATCGGAAAACGAAAACCGCGTAAGATGTTCTGAGTGTTGAGTGAAACAGGGATGATTGCTTTCCCAAACAGGCTCAGACAGGGAGTCATTTGTCGACAATACGACTTCGGAAGCAGCATGGAAAGATAGCGACAGTGGACCTAGATGCTTTGCTTGCCGGATTGACCCGAGAAACGCCCAAAGGTGCTGTATGGCAAAAGGGGTCCACATTATCTGAGCAGGCCGAGCCGCGGGTGTGGGTAGGTACGGACTGGGAGAGCGCGAGGGTGGCTGTGTGTCGTCCAGTAACGCCGCCGTGGAGGTACCTTCCCATGGCAAGCTGCCGCGGAGAGGAATAAGCCAGGCAAGCCTTCTAAACTTGCAAGCCAACAGCTGGAGCACTGCGGCCGAGTCGTACGGAGCGAGAGGTAAGGGCTGTACCTTGTGGTAAAGCGGGATTTTGCTGGTATCCACGGGCAGAAAGTTTGCTGCGGGAGCCGGTATGAAATGTGGCTATGGCCGGTGAGTTGCATTAGGCCGATGAGGAGGGGATGGACGAACCTGGGATATCAAGCTCGATATGCATGTATTTTCAAGTCGGGGGCGTTTCGCCGGTTCGTTTACCGTTATGTTGTTCTCGTGTATGCGCTTTCCGTGACGAGATGGCTCGTCTTCCGTAGTTCTGAGAGGCATCAGAGAGAATTGGAAGTCGGTACTTTGAAAGTCGCGGAGGTCTTTTAGCCGGAAATGATCAGGATCGTCCGCGCGAGACGGATGGCCCCAGTCGGGAATGCATATAGACGTCATCTGAGCTGGCAGTGTCGGTGGAACAAGGCGGTATTGGTAGAGTCTGTCACGACGCAGTGCTGCGGCTCTTTCAGCGGGCAGTACGGGACATTTGTACGCGCCAACGTACTCAACACGGAAGGATCCACAGTTGATTGTGGAGTCGACCAGTGTCGGTTGGCGCTGGAACAAGCCAAAGCGAGCTCGCGACCGCGTTCGAACTGTTCCGGGGCAGACGAACGACCGACAGGGACAAAGTCATGTACGGCGACTTCAAGTGGGGGCATGCAAATGGTAGTATCGGAACAAAGGGTGAGATTATGTCAGCACATGGCGGACCGCAGTATTGTCATCATTGGGGGTGGCATAATAGGCTGTACGACCGCTTATTATCTCACTAGACATGCTTCGTATGCACCCTCGACTACCAGTATCACAGTATTGGAGGCGTCGACGCGCGGTGTGGCCCAGGGAGCGTCGGGCAAGGCTGGCGGACTCGTAGCCAAATGGGCGTACCCACGCGACATCGTCGACATCTCCTTCCCCGAGCACGTCAAGCTGGCGAACGAACACAACGGGAAGGAGCGGTGGGGGTGGCGATTTGTCGGCTGCGGAAGCTGGGAAGGGCGGGGTGAGGATCTGTCGCAGGATGTTGGCACTGGCGTCGGAGCGGGACGAAGGCGAAAGAGCTTGGAGAAGAAGGCCGGACTGGAGGTGTCCCCGCGGAGGCAGACGGGGCACCCGGATGACCTGAACTGGGTCAGGGAGAATCTCACCGAGTCATACAGTCCCATGTCTGGAGCTGACGGCACGGCCCAAGTGCATCCGTATCTGTTCACGACCAGCATGATGGAACTCGCGGCGGAACGGGGGGCGAGGCTGGAGAGAGGGAGAGCGACCGAGATCGAGCAGGTGGATGGGCAAGTGACTGGGGTTCGCTACCAGGACGGAAGCGAGTTCAAGGTCATTCCCGCTAGCCACGTCATCCTGGCTGCTGGGGCGTGGTCATCCTCGGTCGTGCCCACATTGCCCATCTCCGGAACGCGTGCGCACAGCGTCACTGTTCGACCGAGCGGTGGGGTGGCGATAGCACCTTACGTTCTGTTTACCGACATAACGCTCCCGCACGGCGGGGTGGTGAGCCCTGAAATTTATGCGCGGCCAGACAATGAAATCTACGCGTGCGGACCGGGGGACGACTCCCCGCTGCCTGCGAGCGTGGACGAGGTGGAGGTGGAAGCGGATGCGTGTGGAAGCATCTGGGAACACGTTGCGAGCATCTCGAGGGAATTCAGGGAGGGGACGGTGGAGAAGCAACAGGCCTGTTTTCTGCCGACGGTCAGCAGTGGCGGAGGACCGATTGTTGGAGAGGCTCGGCGGATCGCAAGGGGGTTGTACGTGGCGACTGGACACACATGTTGGGTGAGCTGAACGGCCGGGTTCTGCTTCTAAAGTACATAATGCTGGCACGCAGGGAATCTGCAACGCGCCCGGGACAGCCAAGGTGGTGAGCTCGATGGTGATGGTGGACTTGACGGAACCGAAACGGAAGTAGTTGTCATGGAAAAATAAGCGGAAGTAGATCGTGAATTACAGTATTCAGTGGTCGATTGTGCCTAAATAAACGACCTCGAGATAAACTTGGCTTTCGACCATCATCTTCATCTTCCTCTTCATCCTCACCTTCAACGCTCATTCATGCTCATCTAGTTCCCCGGTACGTCCCGCGTTTCGACACATCGCGGGTTGATCCCAGTCTGATCGTCGTTTCATTCACCAGCTTTTTACATCCCCCCTTTAGCCGACCTCCCTCTTCGTTGGGATACCACACTCTCTACCTCCCAGAGATGAAACACTCTCGTCTACATCCCCTGCGGGAACTCATGTCGACACAGGACGACCATCTCGAGTAGGTATCTCGCCAAGCGTTCCTTGTCTTGCTTTCTGCTCACGCACCCCAGCATTCTCTGCCGTCGCATGAACGTCGAAAAGACGGCATTCTGCCCGGGTACCTCCATCCCCTCCACCATCGATCTCCGCATCCTAGACGATGCCCACACCCCATCCCATGTCCTCGCCGTCTTTGATATTCCGCCAAGCGATTGGGAACGTTCCTACTCTCCCATCTTGGTTCCCATCCGTGCTGACCTCCATCTCCGGGACTTTCGCACGAATATCATTCCACACAGGACACCATATCCGAGACCCACCCTCTCCTCCCACCCGGGCGGTCAGCTCGTCACCCTTCCCGTCGTCCCTCTCCACGTCCCTCACGCTCCTTCAATACCGCTATTATTCCTCTTTGCCCTTGGTCTCGAGTCACGCTCTCAGCTCCTCTGCTGCCGCTTGCTTCCCTCAGAAGTTATCTCCGAATTCCCTGCTCTTCCTGCCATGGCTCAGCTGATGGGAAAGCTCTGCACCGATCGGCAACTCACAGACTACATCGTGTTTAATCAGGGTCTCTGGAAAAACATCCTCTATCTCGGCCCACGAGATACAGGATTCGTGGGCATCGCCCGGACAGCGTGGAATGTCACCGTGGAGGCTCGGCGCAACCGACAACGTGCCGCTGGAGCAGGGCCCTCCACAAATGTCGCAAGTACACGCCCAAGTCCCGTCCCGAAGGTATGACGTTACCAGCACCTCGCTTCTAACGTACTCGTTTCACTCGCAACGCATCACGCTCCTTTTTCATTCACCCTAAAATGGCACTCATACGACAACCCACCCATTTGGACGAGGATCATGACTCTGACTTAGCGATACAAACTCTATCCTATTCCATCGAACCTTGTCGTTCCCTAATCTCACCCTCCTTATCCTCGTCTTCTATTTCCTTGGTTCTTCTCTCGTCTCGTCCGCCGTCGTGATCCGAGTTACAGGTACTTGGCTAGATATACGCTAATCGATCCGATCATTTCCACCTCTTGTTATTTTTTCCCCCACGCAGTGACGTACACTGATGTGTGCCCGGTTCGTACTTTGGTTCAACTCCCACTCTTGCCGCGATCATTTACCTTTCTTTTTTTTCTGCTTCCCACACCCTTGACCCCTGAGCCTTTTTTGTACGCTCGGGAAAAGAGTGGTGCCTGTCTTGACTCTAAACGGTGCCGCTGCGCAGTCTCAAAGTGTGCGTCGAGTTATGCCTCCACAAAGCAACTCGCTTGGGTGAACATGATCGCGCCGCCCGAACCCGGCCCATTGATGTCGCACTGCCTACTTGCTTTCCGATGGCCCGACCCTTGCTCGGTTCCCAGGCCAAGGCGTCCGACGGAGAAACGCGTTGTGTTGCACTTTACCCTGTTCGTCGCAAACGGCAAATATGTACCAGTGCACCGATCGCGTTGAACTGCTTTTACTTTTTTTTTTTTTTCACGCGTCCAGGGTAGTCGGGCCGGCATATTGCATTCCTGGGTGTCCGCCTGCTACGGCCACGTTTTTCGACGCCGCTGTCGGATAATATATGGTTCATTTGACTCCTCGAGTCATGCAATGTTGGGGTCAAAGCTAAATTGACAAGCGCAAGCGAAAACTCTGGAAAAAAAAAAAGGTTACATGTAAGACTCCTTGGCGATGACGCAAGTGCTGGCCTGTCAAACGCATGATTGGATCGTGGGATGGAACGATATCGAGACTCGGGTGAGCATCCGAATAACGTTCAACGGCCCCAAACACGCATATTACTAAGTGGCAGGTGCGCTGAGTCGGACGGAATGATCACCCGCACTCTCGAACATAAGGATTGGGGAAAGGTCGCTCACAGTTTCGGGCCTAACAACCATCATGTGGTGACTCATCGTCCTCCCCCATTGATTTTTCTGAAACCTAGGAACCACAACCCGATGCTGATCGCTAAGGGATGGTGTTGTAGGACAGCAATCTAATGGACGTATCCATGGATGCAACCGACGTTTTAGCGCGCAAGGACAGGAATCCAACGAAAGAACTGTCTCTGTGCTTGGGCTGCCAATGATCCCGACTTGGAGTTCGCAGAGGTTGAAAACTTGCGGTCGACAAATTCCGGATGCACAGTGGTTGCCGAACATCAACAGTGAGGGAAGAGAGCACGTCGGGCGTTTCTCCCCATTCACGCCGAGCCACTGTTTTCTTTGCTTCTGTGGCAATAGAAGGCATTCTGTTAGTTCTACGCATACGTTTCGCACAAGCGATTCCGCGGTGGCAGAGAAACCGAACCAGCTATTCAATCAGATCGTCAACCAGTCATTGAAAAAAGAACGGCCCAACACTGCACGTCCGTCGCCTTGTTGTCCTCCAGAGTGCGACGAACCGCTTCCCACTGTTTCCGAGCTTCTTCCTCCGGATCAGACAGTGGAGGTAACGAGGTTTTTCTCAGGCTGCGCTGGGGCACTCCACCCGCACGAAGCCCTCGAATTCCGCCTATCTGCCACGGCTTCGCCAAGGCGTCGCCTGGGAGTCTCTTCATTAGAAGCACCAGAGGTCTCGAAATCCATTTCATCAACATTCTTTCTGATGGACCTTGATGAACATGATTCACACGAACACGACCGTTTTTTTTTTTGTATCCGGTCGTCGGCGGTGATCCGGGAGGGTCTATGTATGTCCGCAAGTCTCGTCCCAGGGAAGGACCGAGGCGGCCGCGCGACATCAGACGTTCGACGAGCGGTGAGCCGAGTATGTACGAGGGGGAAACACCGGGCTTCGAACGAGCGGTGGCATGCTGTGGCGTTTGGCACGGGCGAGAAAGATGTCATCAGGCCTTCTCAGGCGCCCAGCTTGGGTGTGGGGCCGTTGCGAGTGAAGGTTGCCTGGACGCCCGTCGAGGCGTCGTATCTACCGGAGTTGTGGTATCGAATAGACGGGGGGGGACCATGTCATCGAGTCGCCACGGGGGGTGGCTCGAGATAGAGAGGCGACTGCATGCGTGGTCAGGATGCGACATGAAGACGGATTGTAGTCATATGTGTATGTACTCGGTACGCCGAGCCGTCCACCACTGGCGTCTAAAACAAAACCGGGAGACTTTTCGACGAGAGGTACGCGCCTGGCTCTGCAGGTGGTCGTTCGGGAATATCGTTCGTGTCGGAAGCAGGAGCCTAGACGAAGCTCGAAAACATCAAGTACTGGTGTTGACGGCTTTCGGTGGCATGCCCTCGGAGGTGGTCTTGCCAAACTCGCCCATAGTATGATGGCATGACGGTCAACAGCCTACGTTGTCTGGGGACTTCAGGTTGTGGAGAGGAGCCATAGATCCGATGAGTGTGGTTACCACGTTGCTGCTGTGACTGCGTTACGAGAAACCCAAATTTCGAAGAGCCTAATTTTGGCTGAAACAATGAACTAGAGTGTCACTTGTGGTTAACTCTACAGCTAGTGCATTGCAGTCAGCTTCAAGGCTTAAATTCCACGAAGAAAAGGGTTCATAGCTATCAAATGTTGGATTGGCTTCAAATTGCAGTGAAACAAAATAATAGATACTCTTCGATGAGTAAGTTACGCAGTCCATCAAATGTAAAGTACGCCAGACGGGTCATCTCCAAACCGTCCAGCCCAAAAAACAAGAAAGAAAAAATAAGAGAGACGATAAACGAACTTGGTCGACCCCACATCTCAATCGACATCCATATTCGCTCCCTCTCGATCGCTCCCCACCATACGGCTTCGCCGCCTCGCCTGCTCACTCTGGCGCACCCGCTTCTTGGCACTCATGAGCACACTGCCCCGCGCGCCGCTATACGACTGCCGCGCCTTGCCGGCCACCTCGGCACTCATGCTCGAACGCACCTTGCCGCCCGACGTCCCAGACCCGCTCGCAGACCCACGCCCCGATCCTACAGTCTCCCGTTGCGACGCCAACCGCGCAATCACCTTGGACCGCGAGATGCGCGGCCGGCGCCCAGGCAACACCTTCGTTTTCGGCGGACCCGTCTTCGCCATCGCCGTGTGCGCACCCACGATGTGTGCAGCAGCAGCCGTCAACGACATGGCAGGCCGTGCCGGTGACGGACTGAGCGGCTGACTGAATACTTTCCCTGGTCGTCCCGGCGGGCTATTCGTGATCTGCGCCATAGTCCCACTCGGCTGAGGTGTTGCCAGCCGTGGCTTGCCGCTTGCGCCCATCCTTGCGGTCGCATTCTCGTCGTGCGCTGACGCGGGAGAGCGAGCTGGGTGAGTGGTCTTGGCCAGCGAGCTCGCAGTGGGGGCCATCAGCGTCGACATCGTCCTCACCCTCACGCCTGTCGTGGGCTTTTGCAGGCTTGTCGTGGACCCACTGATGCGCGAGGTGGCACCCATGGACGAAATCGGGGTATTGTGCTTCAGACTCTTCTTGGCGCCCAAGGACGAGAATCCGACGGAGTTCCCTCTGTGATTGGACTGCGTATAGCCCGCTATGGTCGTCGACTTGGGGTTCGCAGAGGTACTGGAAGTGGTCGACAATTTCTGGTTGCGATCAGACGCGGCGGGTCCCCCGTTGGAGCCGGACATCGATGGTGGGGAGAGGAGAGCACGTCCGGGGGCATATGATGAGTTACCACTCCCGCCAGACGGGATGAACTTCGTCTGAGAACCAAACGGTGGTGCACCCGACGAACCAGCGATTGCGGCTGTTTTCTTCGCCTCTGTCGCTTTAGTAGGCACTTTCGTCTCCTCTTTCGGTTGAGCTGGTCTTGGTATGCTCGACGATGCCTTGGAACCGGCGCCTCGGTTCCATACGTTCTGCACAAGTGATTTCGCGGTGGCAAGGAAGCCAAACCGCGTCGGTTTCGCTGTCCAATCGGATTGGTCCTTAGTTAGTCACCAGAGAAAAAATGATACAACGCACGAGGGGGTGCACGTCCGAGGCTCGGTCGACCCATGCTACTTCGACGCTTGGCCTTGTTGTGATCTAGTCTGCGACGAATCGCCTCTCTCTCCTTCTGTTTCCGACCTTCTTCCTCTGGGTCATGCGGTGGAGGTAACGGGGTTTTCTCAGACTGCGCCGGGACATCCGATTCCTCTCGTTCCACACGAGGCCGTTTCGACATCCGCCTATCTGCCACGTCGTCCTCTTCATCGCCCTCCTCGCCAAAGTCGCCCGGGAGTGTCTTCATAGAAGCACCACTGGCCGTTCTCAATCCATTTAAGCGATGACGCGCAACCGGAGCTCCCGTTTGCCTCTCCTTCACGACGAGACTTGATTTCCTCTTCTTGGATAGGATGGGCTGTGCAGCCGTACTTTGAATCCCCCGTTTCGCCGCGTAATGAGAAGTTATTGAATCCATTTTATCAAATTCTTTCTGATGGATCTTGTCAAACATGTCGCCTGCACAGGCGCGACTGTTGCCTTCCCGTTTTTCTGCTGATTCATCGGCGGTGGTCTGGCGATTGTTCAAAACATCAACGTCGACAGCATCTACACCCTCCACCGCAAGTCTCTTGTTCATCTCGTCCAAGATAGACTGGGCGGCTGTACGGAATTGGATATTGGACTTGTTATTTTGGGGAAGTGGTGAGCCGAACACGAAGGGTTTAGACTTGGGAGCATCGAGCCTCGAGTCAGTGGAGGAATGCTCTGGTTTCGGCCCAGGTGAGAAAATGTCAGGAGGATCAGCGGAAGGCTTTTCGCTCGATTTGGGTGTCGCGCCCGTGTTAAAGCGTCCAATTGTGCGGGCCTTTGCCAGCGTAGGTACATGGATGGACGGGACCGCTAGCCCGCCCGGTATAATATCCACGTCTAAATCCATATCCGAATTATCGTATTGAGCGGATCGAGGAGTGGATTGCGTCATGAGGTCGTCAAAAGTCGGGATAGGAGGGTACAAGGATTCCCGTGTAGCACTGCTGGGAGACAATGGCCACACGGGCACTGTTGACGTTCCGGGGCCTCCTGGTGTGCCAGGAACGAGGTCAAACGATGTGGCGAACGGCTTGAGTTTGGGTGGCGACAGGACGAGCTCTGGATTTGTGGAAGGATTTAAAATGAGGCGGATCGTGGTCGTAGTTGGTGCTTGGGTGAGGCTTAGACGCCCGCCAACAGGCGCAGGAAACCCGGGAAGATTCGACTGCCCGGGAATTGGCTCTATTGGCAGCACTTCGGGACCATTTGTGTCAGAAGTGGGAAGGGTCGAGGATGATGGAACCGCCTCTTTACTTGAGAGACTAGATGATGGAGATGTGGTGCCAACGGTTTTTGACGGGTTGCGTTTGAGTCCCAGCGAAGTAGCAATGGCTCTGAGAGACGACGTGACAGTACCTGACATGAGGAGAAAGGCTGTCGGCAGTCAAGAAGTACTACTATGCACTGGACCGACCTTTGGATGTGGTCGTGCCGAACTCGCCGGCCTGACGGTCGGAGGCACCCCGATTACTCCTGAGTGTTTCTTCATCGACTTCTGTGATGGTGTCCATAACCATACTCCACTGCTCGCTGGGACGTGATATATTAATAGAGGCCGTCGCTTGAACTTGCGGAGAGTGATTAGAGGTCTCGTCCTCGCTGTCTGGGGCGGGTTTCGCGTCTGGATTATCGCTTCGCGCCGCGACGCTTAGTGGATCGCTGGGAGGCAACGTCTTTGCATGAAGCTGCAATCGCTCGATGAGCTCTTTGTTCTTTCCGTTTGCTCTGAGGGAATGAATCTTGCATAACTTGACAAGCTGGTCACGTTTCAGCGAATGTAACGCGGGCGAGTTGAACAGGATTTGTGTTGTGGTGGACATTTCTATGGCATGGATCTCTGGCTATCACGGTCGTTGTTAAACGAGCTCCGTTGACTTGCCGCGTCTACGGAACAAGTCACGTGACCCCGTCGCGTCGGTATTATACCGCGCCTCCTCAGAGGAATAATAGAAAGTGAGACATGTCCACACCGATAGACTTTTCACGGTCAAAATTCATTGCACGATGGCGATATACATGATCCATTTGAATTCTTGGTTGCTATAGCTGTCGCTGAATTTTACTGGATGTGTTTGCTGAGCAACAATGTCTGGTTGTTTGTCTCCCTTTTTCGCTTTGATCCTTTTCTCCATAAACAGAAAACATTCCTCTTGACTCTTTCCTTCCTTCCCTACCACTCCCCCACCTTCCCACCTCCCTCTTCTTCATCCCCTCTCATCCCCCGCTCACCATCCTCCTTATCGTGACTCACCTGCAGACCACTCCCCCCACCACCACAACAAAAATCCTGAAAAGGACGTCCGACCCGACCACTCACCTGCCACAACTTCACTTGACACGACCCGCCGTGCCTGCGGAAGGCGTAGCGACATCGACACTGGGAAAACCGCGACTGGGTTAATATCCAATAGCCTCTAGTGCTACCCACCGAGTTTACCACCCTCCATTGGACGGATGGCAGTTCATCTCTGATGTCACCGTCCATGTCCACGCGATCAATGACATCATGGACGGTAGGTGCACAGACCAGAGTCATAGTTGAGCTCGGTAACTTGTACCACGCAGACTGTGTGTTCTGCTTGGTGAGGCGACTTGAACAGCCTTCTCATCTGTGGCACTAGCGCTGTCCTGGTGATCAGTCAATGTCACGATGCGCACGGTAAGCGCCACCAGTGCAGACGCTGGTCCTGCACACCGATCAGCTGAATATTGCATTGAAGCCAGGCGGCCTCGCGGCTAATTCGAGTGCCACTTACCTTTGCAGACCGGAGCTTGACCGGATGAGGGCGTGAACGAAATGGTACTACCCGCTCGCGGAAGGTAAGTCAAAGCAGTACGCATCAGGCGATGTTATGCGTCGGAGGCAGAATTCAGCCTGCATACCCACCGACCTCTCATTGTGTCGCTGATAGAGAGCTCCTAGGTAAGTAGCACCTAGGTTTCCTGCCACCCGCCTCCTCCATTGGATGGCCAATGGATGGCGTCTGAACGCCTCGGGCCCTAGGTGAGTGTGACCTAACCGGACTCTCCACACTCAGGCTGTCGCCACATGGAGGTTGGTCCAAGCATCAAGCATTGTTCTGTTTCAGCAACCGCTGCGCCAGCCAAAGCGAGGAGGTTTCCAAGCTGTGTGTGGACAATGACCGAGTTGAAACGCTCTTGTGCTGCCGGAAGGTGCCGTGGGGTTGCTATTGTGAGTGATTGCGATTGATGGATTGCGCTTGATTGGGCAATCTGTGGGTCCAACAAATTACCAACAAAGGCAAAAATCAACTTTTCTCATTTCTTTTTTGGGTAATTTTTCTTGATTGCGATTTTTGTCACGGCATCACTTTGTCACGCTGCTATGTGTCCATGGATTCCCGTGTTTATAAACGACCGTGATCCTGCTTGCGATGGCTCATCGTATCCGTCTCTCTCTCCAACATGCACAGATCAAACTCTGAAAATACTCCTCCTTCTGCCAGAACGTCCGCCGCCAAATCCAAGGTGAGGGGTGGCATTCAAGGCGCATCTCTCCGTCGCCGCGCTCGCATCACCGGCGGTCCCCATCACCCCCGTTATCTCGCCGAACACGCCAAGCGCAAGCACACGACCAGGGAAACCCCCAAGCTCGTCAATACCGGGTACTCTTACCTATCTCCTGAGGCTTCGGTCGGCAAACTCCCGCGCTACCTCTCGCGCCCCAAGTTCTATCCGATCTCTCAAGACGTCATCCAAGCTATCGCCCCCGAGTTGGCGGACACCGCATTGCAATACATTCGCGACGGCCTCGAGTGCCTCGGCCCCCGGTGAGTACAACGCATTCTTTACTACCCGATCCCCGATGGCTCATTCGCTCACTAGCATGCTCCGCGTCCTCAATGGGGTGAAATGCGATACTTCGACAGGCTATCTACCCGAGATGCCCATCGTGGTTCACGACCTTTCGTCCGACATGCCCACGCACGTTCTCGCCGTGTACGTGCACCCGCAATACGCCTCGCCAGGCACCCAGCGCCGCCTGACGTTGTACCCGATACACAATATCATGATTGCAACCCACTGCGCGCACGTGCCTCTCCTCCCCAACTCCGACGTTGTACGGCCCGATACCCCGGGATCGCTCATCACCCTGCCGGTCGTCCCGCTCTGCCTTCCCGCCCCGGACGTGTTTCACGTCCTGTTAAACTTTCTCTACACCAAACGCATCGACATCCTGCTGGCGATGCTCATGCCCTGCCCAGTTCCCCGCCCGCTCTGGCGCGACGATCCTACCAGCGACGCCGTCCTGAACCTGCTCCAGCAGTTCGCGGGCCAGCTCGCGAAGCGCCACAGCGTGGACACGCTCCTCGTGCACGCCAAGGCCGTCAACGGCCTTTGGCTCAATGCCTGCTCCCTTGGCATGGACGACACCAAGCTGTGGTGCGCCCTCGACGTAGCCTGGGAAGTACTCATCATCGCGCTCGGCATCTCAACCGGCAGACGTTTCTAAACACAAGGCCTGTGGGGGTGTGTTGGTTTCCTTGCATTGCCGTCATCGGACTAGGCATCGTTACGACTACATTCCTACCTTAATCGCATTTTCTTTTTCAATTCTCCTTATTGTTTGTTTTTCTAAATAACTTTATCAACGTTAGGTGTATGCTTATGTTTTTCTTTTCGTCATTCATCGCATGGTCATTATTGATTATATATAGCAAACGTGTTGATGCATTGTACTCTTCATTTGGCGATCAGAGCCACCATGGTGGTTGTTAAATTTAAAACACAGGAGAGTCGCTTCGTGTCGGTAATTGCATGAATCCAGCGATGATCATGCGATAAGTCGTGATGGAGTCGTGAATTAGATGTACTACATACAACAAGGTCACAAGATGTACAGAATCTGACGAGGCTATGTCTAACTCGTTCCCCTTTTCCCTACCAATCAAAATCCAATTCCATGATCCCTCAACATCACTAGCCTCACTTGGCACCTCTCGTGAACCGACCAAAGACCTTCTGTGAGATCGAAAGCCAAACGTTTATTAATCACACGCAATGAAAATAATTGGATGAAACGACGAAAAAAATGTCCTACGTTAAATAACGACAGCGCTCGGTAAAGAAGCCTTCGTGCACTCGTAACACAGCAAGTCGCCCAACGGGCAAGAAGAAATGAAGAAATTAAACACGCTATGCAGCAGCTCTTACCTTGGCACTGGCAGTTAGGCTCACCGCTGCCAACTTCTCAGTCATATCTTTGCTCTCCTTTGGAGGGACCAGAGGAACTTGGACTGGCTCCGGTGCCTTCGTCTCGACTTGCACGGAGTCCACAGAACCTGCATTGTGGTGTGAGGCTGCGTCATGGTTGTCTCCGCTGTGATCATGATCCGCGTTGTGGTGGTGAAGAACGTCCGCATGCTCAAGGCTCTCTTTCTCAGACTCTTGCTTAAATTGGAATACATCCTCGTTGAGTTGCTGATGTTCAGGTGTGAGGTGGTGAGCCATCATCGACATGCGCTTCATCGCCATCATGCTGAATACAGCTTTACGGACTGTGCCATGAATCACCGTCAAAATACACATCGGTTAAAGGGAAATGAAACGAAAACATACACGTTCTCCTTGCATTAAACGCCCTCCGGACATGTGGTAACAAATCCTTGGGCTCGCCGTTCTCACCCTCCACAAAGTGCGGGACTTCTGAAGTAAGCCATGAATGTTGAAGCATTTCAGCAGCTGTCGGACGCAACTCCGGATCGACGGTGAGGCAGGTGGAAACAAAGTCACGAGCAGCTTCGGATACGTTGCACCAATATTCCTCTGCGAGAATCAGTAGGCCGCAACGTATACGAAGGGCATACAAGACTTGCCTGGCTCAAAGCGATAGTCACCTGCAATGATCGCTTCCATTTCTTGCTTTTGAGTGTCACGATCGAATGGTGTATAGCCTAGCATCGGATATTACATGATCCGCAGACGTGCAGGAATCGCCACACGTACCAGCAAGCAAGAAATACGTGATCACACCCATGGCCCATACATCAACAGGCATTCCATGACCAGCTACAACACACCACTAAGAGAATGCCAGACGATATGCAAGGAAAGGCCTACTTCTTTTAAAAATCTCCGGTGCCATGTACTGCATATCATCTCAGCGAGCTGCAAGACAGCGAGGGGAGAGCTTACACCAGGGGTACCACAGACTTCCGTAAGCATACTGAGTTTGCCGTCCGGCATAACACGACTGAGCCCAAAGTCAGCAATCATGATCTCCGACGTCTTCTCAGGTTTGGAACGGAAGAGGAGGTTTTCCGGTTTCAAATCACGGTGAACGATACCGCAATCATGGATATATTTCACGGCACCGAAGATGGTGCGGATGAGTTCGGCAGCATCACTAAAACGTTGCATGAGTTCTACACGTTCAGACGGAAATGGATGTCACTCACGTTTCGGTATATTGCCCTCTAGCGCATATGCTGTCAAAGAGTTCTCCACCTGTGCAGAGATCGAAGCAAAGGTATAGATTGTGAGCAGTCTGTTTAGATGGTGGGCGCCAGTTCTGGTTGGTTGTAGTGAAGCCTACCTCGAAGTAATCATGCAACGTGACGATGTTGGCATAACCGATGGAAACTCGCTTCAGAACAGCGATCTCGTTACGAACCTGAGAAAAACCGGTCAGCGATCGTGGGGTCGAGTAGGACCAAGGGTTGAAGCAAGTAGCGCCCGCAGGATACGATCAACGTGCATGAGAGATGATGATCAATGCAACATGAGGAGGTTTGGACACGCGCAGAGAGGGTATGTCGGGATGACAGTCCACAATGCTGCGGAACCCGGAGTCTCAAGACGGGATGAAATACTCGCCATGTGCTCCCTGCCCTCCATGAGCTTCTTGTTGATGACTTTGCAGGCATAGTACTGGCCCGTCTTGATATGGATCGCCTCCTTCACGATTGCGTATGTACCGCTCCCGAGCGTACGTCCCGTGCGGTACTAGAACGAGTCGAGCAAATCGTCATCAGTCCAATCAAGTTCAGGATGCGAGGACGAGACGCGATAGATCGGCGGGTTTCTAGGGGGACGTTGGAGACTCACCTGGCAGGGGACCGTTGTAGGTTGTTGGGGCATGTCGTCTGTGATATCTGGCTCTTCGTCCTGTGTAGTTGGGGGTGTTTTATATGAGCGCACAGCAGAGACTCGAGAGCGCAGGCCAGAATATAAATAGGGAAAACCCACAATTACGGCCGGCTCCGGCCGTTCATCCGGGTCCGCCGCCGAAGCCTCCGGAGAAGCGATGCTCCGCTCAGCGTCGAGCATCATGTTAGGCGCGACAGCATGTGGAGTTGCTGGCGTGACTGGCGTTGCTGGTGGATGCGGCGAGCGCTTTCCGAGGTTGAGCAGGTTGAGCCGTGACGTGGTCTTGCCAAGCAGTGATGGCAGCGTCGGGGAGCGTTTCGGCTTAGGCTGGTCCTTGGGCTGACTATGGCTTGAACCCATTGGCAGCAGAGAGGGGAACACGACACAGTCTGGAGTAAGTTTCTGACCCTACACGCGTGCATTATAACGGTCTAGGTTTGTCATCGTGCCTCGCTTGTGCTGCGTGCTGCGAACTCGACTACGAAAAGGGCACTGTGCATGCGATGCCCTACCCAACTTCTCCCTTTTCTGCAGTCGAACACGGCGGTCGAAGATGCGTGTCCTCTGTGCCGAAGCATATGCATCTGATCGACCGCTCGGAAAATCTCGCTCGATCTCCTGTACAGCACGGAGTGACCAGGCCATTGGTATAGTACTTGCTGTGTCCGGCGTGGTGACTTGATCGTGACTGGCCAGTGACTTGCCATCGTGACGGCGTGAAACGACCCAATACCATCATATCTAGCGGAATGATATCTGCACAACGGCGACCATGTGTTCACAATCTCCTTCACCCTGGAGAAGCGGGGGATTCTAGCGGCGTCAATTCTCCGGTAAAAATTCGTTCACGTAAACTCACGTACCCCGCGCTTCAGAAAACCCGACAGGCGAGCAGACATTGCTCTTTGTGCTCGACGTCCACGACGTCCACGAGCTCCTTCATCTCTCCTTTTCCATCTATTAGAATCTACTTTACTGCTCTGCCTCTTAATTTGCTTCACTTCACGCGATGATTATTCGTGTCATTCCGCCCCCACCCCACCCCCCCATTCTTTACCCCCTCACTTTTCCAAGCGTACTTCCCTTACAGAGTCTTGGTCCTGGCGCCGCTCTTCCTGCCGCATGGTCGTCCCAACTCCAACTCATCACCTCCGTTTTGCTGCTCGACTCTCCCTCTAGCATCCACATGCTTGATCGAGCAGTAGGGCTTGTCGCGCGCACCCACGAAGTATCCATGGATGTCTCGCAACAGGAGATTACGCTCGAGTTCGTCGACGGACGCGCGGTAAAAATTCCTATGAGCTCGGACTGTGTCCGGATACTCGTAGGCGTCTCCCTCGATGTCAAAGGCTGTAGCGACCACGAAAGCCAACGAAATAGCATGGAAGGCAGTGCCTCTCACGCAAGCCTGGTTGGCAGCGCGGAGGATTTTCCTTCTCCATCTAGCCCTACAAAGTCTCTGAAACGGGGTAAACACAAGCGGCAACGCTCTCTGTTATTTTCGTTGATATCGTACGTTCCCCCATTTCATCCATCGGTCTCCCTTTTCGATTCTCGAGGCGATAGGTCGTTGGTTCCAAAGTCGATTTCGTCGTTGACGTCGCCATCTCCCCCCCTCACTGGACCACCTCCAACCCCACTTCCACCTCTCCCAGCCACTGGTCGCGTGAGCTCTCCTCAGGAAACAAGCATCTCCTTGCAATCAACGGATCCGGATATTCTCCGCCGGCGCGCACGTGCAGCTCTTCTCGACGTCTGGAGACGGCATGTTATACCAGCTCTCTCGCCCCAATGCCTACCTGCGGCGGGGTATACCGAATGGACATTGATCGGTATGGCGGGTAGAGTGCGAAAGGATTTGGAATGGATCAAGGCCGAAAAGATGAAACGGTCTCGCGGCTTCGCCGTCAGCCATAAAAGGTCAAGTAGAAGCAAGCACCGGCATACCCAAAGTGAAGGCAGGAACGCACTCGACTTTGGGGATCGCAATGACGATTATGGGCCAGAACGCTGCCGGGCTCCTTCTCCGTTTCCGGGCGTGTTGGACGGGGAAGACACTGACCGCGTTGTGTATCCTCGTCGAGAGCAAGGTGAAGTTGTCATCATCATCTTTGGAATTCATGCTTAGTCGTGATGTTACATTGCAGCGGATGAATGGGGAGTTCGATATGTCGACCATCGCAGGTCCTTAGACGAGGTTGATATTTTTGCATTCGAGTTTGACAACCAGAACGATAGCCTTCTCGGGGAACAATTCACGGTTGGCGATGATTGGGACGATAATGAACGCCTTACGTTTGAACTCAGACGACGAGACTCCGCTATCGATTTACGCTCGTCCAACTTTGTTGACAGATATCCTCATCCAGACTTTGGTCCCGATTACTACGATGACGATAGCAGCCTAGCAGACACCGCCTTTGATATGTCGAGGATCCCTCTCGTCCCCTCTGATGTCAATGATGATGAGGAGTCGGATGACAGCCAGGGTTCTCTCCGGACTCCTGAGGAGGGAGAGGAAATTTCCCTTGCTCTGCCTGGACATACACAAATCACCCATCCTTCTCGGGTACCTGCGGTATCTAGAGTTACCTCATCCCGCCCTCGTTCTCGAAATGCCTCGTCCCAATGGTCTAGTGGTTCCACAACACATCCTTCAGCATTCTCCACGCCCTATTCTATGAGCATATACGACTCTGACCTCGACGAGAGTATCCAAGCAAATTGTGAATATCTTGAGCGAATTTGTGCAGCACTCGAGATCACTCGGAACCGGTCTCGAGAGGAGGGTTGGGGGCTCGTGAGAGCGACGATGATCGGAGGCAAGAATGGGTGGATTGACCCTGAGACGGAGAGATCCCTTGAAATCAAAGCAAAGCGGCGCGCCTGGAGCTCGGGTATCAAGATTTATGCACCATACTCTTCCGTTAACCCAACGCCGAGGGTGTGGGACGGCAGTTTGCAGACGTTCAGGACATCCATAGGCCCACCTGGCCTTGCCAAGAGGCTTCCGCGGGTGCACGGACCGATTGTGCCCACTGGTTTGTCCCTTGGGATACCGTTGCGAAGCTCGCCGCTTGCACTGTATGCTTGCAACGCAGATGACCCACCACTACGCCCTCTTACCAAGTACGGTAGCCTCAACCCCGGGCATGGCCTGGAAACGATCGAGCGCAAGAGGACTCCGCGGGTCACCTTCGCTGACAACATCACGAAACTGTTCCCGGTGCACGAGGACGACAGCGAAGATATCGAACCCGCCAATGCAGTTGGCTTCCCACAGGCGGTGGCTCCTTCAGCTAACGAACCCGAGGTCATAAGACGACCTGCAGATATCGAAGACGACCCGTTCGGCGCCTATCCGTCACAGCCACGTATGCGCACGACGAGCATGTACATGGTTTCATCTACCCCTTCTTCGCCCTCGCTTCCAATATTCCGACCGAGCACTCCTCCACCATCTTGCCAAGCTACTCTGAATGGGGACAGATACGCTGTGGGGAACAAAGAAGCGACGAGATTGGAACCTTCTGCGTTGCTACTGCAGCCATTATCGTCGTTAACCATCTCCCCGTCGCCCCGGCTTCCATCGCGACCGCCACTCGCATCCGGTTCGCCGTTCATGTCAAGACCCAGGGCGGTCTCGTTGCCCGTAAACGGACCCTCGTGTGCCAGTGCCAATAAGAGCCGCCGCACTTCCCTTCACAAGGGAGGGCGTTATGAGGACTTGTCACGCACCTATGCGTCGCCGCCTCCTGAGGGCCCGTTGATAATCACGGCGACTTCGGCGCCGCACGAGCAATATCCGAGATACGCCCACGTTTATTCGCCCATCCTGACCAGCAAGACGGTTATCCATGCGCCCATCCCAGCGAGGACGGGCAAAGAAGTAGTGTTTGAACAAGCCGGGTCAGAGTTCACTGTCGGAATCGAAGTCGCTCTCGGGAGGGCAGAAGAAGGGCGTGTTGTCTGGTGATCCGGCAACGCTCTTTGGTGTGATCTTTTCATTGAAATAAAATTGTTATGAATCCAAGTAATCGTCGTTGCTGTCCATTCGCTTTCGCATTAGAACCTCTCCCTGCCTGTGTGGTGCGTCGCCCGTTTTTTTCTTGGTCGCAGGTGCTTACATGACTTTGTGCTAGTTTTTTTGTCTTGCGACACGACATATTCTATTCACTGCGTACCATCTAATTGACCTCCCGTTTGATAGTGCAGGACATTGTCGTGATACACTTTGCTGCGTTCATGTGCATAATAATCCAAGCATGCATAAATTTAAATACGGACCATCGTGCAGTTCTGTTCGTTTGTCACATATTTTCAGGTCATTAGAACACATCATGATCTCTTCGAGTCCGCCACGGAATACTATGACGTCGCGGCAATAATACTTCTCCCACGCTGTATACATTTTCTCCGGCAAATTCCAGGCTACGTACCCAATATCATGCTCTCCGTTACCATGTCCTTGTTGCCGGAGGGCGAAAACTAGTTTCTGCGCCTGAAGACCTCCGCCCGCCTTCGTGCCTGCTCCGAGGCAGTGTGTATACCTCGAGTGTAGGACGTGCACGGCGGAGACGTCGTTCAAACCACCATATTCCACCAAGTTTGGCCGATCTTGAACAATCTGTGAGTTGCTTACTTTGTCGGCGTCGGAACGATGTAATAATGGCTGGGCAGCATCCCGTAGCAGTAAGTTCCAACTGTGGTAGCGGGACTCGTGATATCGATGAGGCCATAGTCTTTGGCCATGAAGCGCTCTATATTTGCACTTCTGGCCATCTCATACGGACCGACTGCCCTGAGTCGGCTTTTTGCACGGTTTTTGGATGCGGTACAAATGCATCGGGGAAATAGAAAATATCGACGAGACGATTGGCCTCGAGAAAAGAGCGCTCGCGCCTTGCTCCGTTCAAGTGCCTTCTAAATTTTGCAGCCGGGGGAATGGAGGATGAATTCGACTGGGGATAACAGGCTGGGTGTCCGCATTGGTGGTGGTATCTCCATCCTTACATCCTCGTCAGGTTGTCGGTGCCTTTGCGCATCAGTAGAAACAGTGGAAAAGGGAGTAATATCGATGGAGGATCTCTCCCTTCTACCACCAAGAACGATCTTGCGTACGCTTGCCATGAAACCCCTGGATCCCACTTGTGAGGGAAGCTCAGGTATTGGTGGGAGGTCTTCCATACTCTCCGTTGGCGTGGGCGTCGAAAACACTCGCGAGGGAGACACGCGACCGACAGAAGATGGATGAAAAGCAATCACTTGATGTTGGCATTTACTCAAATTTGTGCACCATTCCGCAGCATGCACCATTTAGCCTCACGCCTGTTTAAACAGATTTTCCTTCTATAGTGGCCCCCGTGCATGCTTGGGATGGCGTTTTGTGTCTGTTCCATACCACGCTCGTATCCTCGAGGTGCAGACGTTCATTTTCCAATTAGTGGGAAAGTACGAGTTCGGCATGACAGAGCAAGCGGCACGAATTCTTAGGCAACCGATGTTAGATATGGCGCCGATGGTCGACGGCGAAGTGTTCAAATGCCTTTGACAGTTCCTGTTGCCCCTCATGATGCAGACTGAACATCGCGAACCATGAAAAGTAAGTGAGGTATACTTACACAATTTTGACTCAGAAAGTGACTAATTTTGTTTACAAGTTTTGTTCTGTGGAGCGTCGTGGAAGCCGCAGATCTTCTAGTCTGTTCCCATACTTTTTCATAATATCATTGACAAGACTCACCCACGACAATCATATCTTTGACAGATGATACAGATTGATAAATCGAGGCCGTATCCCAAGTCTCCCAAACCTTCACACCAGATGGCCAAACAGTCCCTGTGTTCTTCTACTGTTGCAAAAATGGTGACCTAGCCACAAGCCTGAAAGTTCCGCCATCGGCAAGGAAAGCGCCCTGGAGAGAGCGAGCAGAATGTCCTTTGCTTGTGAGACTCGAAAGTTAAAACACGGTCCCCGGTTTCTTGGTTGATACGAAGTGTGCGCAGGGTCATCAACCATCTGCCAGCGTGCCTGGTGTGAGCGTCGATTTGCAACCTGCCCCGACACGTGTTCGGCGACGAGTGACATTGACATCCGGTGTAACAAGGCCAACTTCCATTCTCATTTGTTCAAGTTCGCACATAAAGGTAGCCACGGAAGTTCAACAGAAAAATAAAAATAGCGGCACACCACAAGAACTCGGCTGTTGGGCACGCGACGGGCAACCATTTCCTCACCTCATCTCCCAGCCTCGACAGTCTTGTGTGATCGGCATCCATGACTGGGTTCTTAAGGTGAGGGCAAGGTTATCCATACCAGAAAATCAACGTCGCAGTTATGATCAGCAACGTATACCCTTACTAGGGTCGATATTACGTGGGCTTGCGTCCGAAAACAAACAAGAATAAAGAACAACAAAACCGGACTAGACACTGCCGGAACGTCGTTTGGCTTCTGCTTCCTCTTCGGAGACGATCCGACCGTGGTATCCTTTTCGACCTCTTGTATAAGCTGCGAGAGGCGATCGCGATTTGCGCCAATGAACGAGACGTAGAAGCCAAGGAGGGGAGCGATCTGAATGCCTTCTGCGTGCGCGTGGGTCTGTAATGCGGTCAAATAGGACGCGATCGCGGATTCGCAGCACCTGTACGACAAGAATAGATGCACGTGGGAAGGACCTCGTGAACACTTGCAGATGACACGGGCAGGCGTCCAACTGGAAGTGGGAGTGGCAACAAGTGCTTCAGATTGTCAAGCATTTTCTAGAAGAGGGAAGGAATAAAGACGCAGAGTTTACCCTCGAGTCGGACGACGGCGAGCTGAACGTACGACCCAGGTGTCGGGGGCGACAAGGAGGAACTCGACGGCGCGTGGAAAGTGTACTGAGCGTCGGTCTGGACTCTGGAGGTCGAACGAAGTGCGTTTGTGGATGTGTTCGTCTATGCCTGCGAGCATTTCTTGGCGGAGCCGAGCCGCTGCCAGAATGGGTGCGATATGGAGGGAGAGGAAGGCCGATGCCGTCCTACATGTACATTTCGGTCGAGGGAGAGCCTGATAAACTATCCCTGATGTTATGATGCGGACGGCCGGCTACGAACTTTCGGGTACTGTCCTTCCGCGGTTCGACGAAAGCTTTGAGTAGGACGTCCACATCCCTGCATTCGTTCAAGGCAGTATTTAGCAACACCTGAATTGCCCGTGGAAGTTTTCTAGGCATCTTCCCAAACAAGCCTCATGTATAATCTCAACCTCAGGTTCCCGCCTGCTGGCAGCAATCGTCCAGTATGATGCTCGATGCTCTTAACGTCGACCCCGAAAAACATACGTATGTAAAAAATCCAACAAATTTTAATGCGACTGTGTCTTCTGGTTCTCCAATCCAGACGGTACCGTAACAAGCTGGTTATCATTGCTTATCTTTAGGTTACTCGGATAAGCCGCGGCTGTATACTTATCTTTCAGAAGTTTGTCTTGTTCTCATAGGCCGTCCCACAGACATCCCCATGACCATAAAATCGCCTACTCTTGGATCTCATGATGTCTGACCTGAAACAGCTCTAGTACGCCGCACGTATTCGACGTCGTGTGCCTTTACGTCTCCCCATGTCGGCACTCCACGATAATGCAAGCCCGGACAAGATCGAGGATGTCACAAGCATTGCTAAGGACCAGACTGATACCTCTGACCAGCGTCTTATCGACCTGGGGTATAAACCCGAGTTTCGACGTGAAATGTCGCTCTTCGGAGTGCTGGGCATATCATTTTGCGCGATTGGGATTCTCACTGGAATGAGTAGTGCCTTTCAGACTGGATTGTTCTCTGGCGGACCATTGGGACTGTTCTGGGGTTGGAATGTGGGTAACTTTGGTCTTCATTCACACTTCTAGACCCCTACTCACTGAATGACCAGATATGCAGCGTCTTTATGTTTCTCATCGCCCTCAGCCTGGCAGAGATTTGTAGTTCATAGTGAGCGTTTTGACACATTTCATACCCCCCCACCGGCATGTTCACATTGGGTGCCCGTTAGCCCGACATTAGGTGGCCTTTACTTTTGGGTCTGTAAGATGAAGCCCGACTTACCGGTCCTTGGGTGTACGTTTACACTGGCGTTCGTCCGTGGAAAGCATTTTCATGTCAGTCAAGTCTGTACAGGTTGGATATATTCCATTGCAATGGTCTTTACTGGGACAGCTGGAAACCTCAGGTGAGTTTCGCGTGATTCGCGGTCGTTATACCCCCGACAAAAAAATTAGCGTGGCATTATACATCGCCTCCATTGTGGAAGTTTATCAAGGGTGCTCCTTGACCCGCGTTGAAATTGCTGCGATAGCTTGGGCTGTCAATATTAATTCGGGGATAATCAACACTATTGGCACGAAGGCTATCGGACGAATGAGTACTATCAACGTTTGGTGGACCTTTGGAGGCACTTTCGTGCTTGTGATAGCACTACTTGTGAAGGCTCCTGTGAAGGTAATTTACTTCACAAATCGCTTTGCTCGAGCGGTCGGTTGACTCGTTCAAGAATTCGGCCGCCTTCGTATTCACCAACTATGAAAAGTAAGTGGAATTTCGAACACGCCGTTCCTTTGTCCAGATCTGATCGCTCGAGTTAGTTACACTGGATGGGATTCCCGGGGCTTTGTCGTTCTGTTAGGTTTTCTCCAGGTAGGCGACGTATTCTTGGGGGCTTCACTGTATCTGACAGAGCATAGGCTATCTATACGCTGGAAGGTTGTGAAACAGCTGCTCAAGTCGCTGAGGAAGCAAAGCGTGCTGAGTTCCTGGCACCTCTCGCTGTTGTGGGAAGCATTGCAGGCTCGTGGTTTATCGGGCTTGCATACATGCTTGCCCTTCTCTTTTCCGTGCAAAGTATCGCTGATGTTCGAGCAACAACCTATGCTATACCCATCGCGCAATTGTTCTACGATGCGGTTGGACCGAAACTCACCATCGTGTGTCTCGTAGTTGTCGCATTTGGGCAAATAACGGCATCGGTCACAGCATTCACAGCGAGCTCACGACTGTTTTACGCTCTGGCGAGAGACAATGCATTTCCTGCGAAGTCAAAATTTATGGCCCTCAATCGCTTTCAAGCACCCTACTGGGGCGTGTGGACGTCAGTTCTTGTAGGATGTATTCTTTCGTGCGCCTACGTAGGCTCGGCGATTGCGGTTGGTGTGTGCTACATGTTGTTGATCACTTAATATATCGTTCCACAGTTCAATGCGATGTTGTCCTCCGCAGCAATATCTGTGATGCTCAGTTATCTGCAACCCATCATCATCCGAGTGTTTTGGCCGGACTCGTGAGTAGTATCCCTGATAAACATTTTTGCATTGACGGCTACGCCAGACTTCCGGAACCTGGTCCTTTTAATCTTGGAAAATGGTCATGGCCCGTCAACCTTGCGAGCTTTCTGGTCAGTTCAATCCATCATTTCTATCACATTCGTCCTCACTCTCTGATAGTTCAGCACATTTATTTGTATACTTTTCGTGTTGCCCACGTCGTATCCGGTGAACGTGTACAACATGAATTATGCCGTTCTGGCCATCGGTGGGGTTGTGCTGATTGTTGCTGTGAACTGGTTTACTTGGGGTCGTCATACTTTTGTCGGACCAACACAGACATCCGGAGTGTAAAGAGGAGCGCTTACATGTATTATGTATGATCAAGAAGGCAATGTCGACCGTCGCGTCGCAAATGTCGATCACGTGCTTTGAAATCAATTGGTGGCTCCAAGTCTCATCGCAACATGTCTGTAAACAAAAATCTGAGTTGTGCCGAACTGGCCTCTAATGGCGGGCAATGACTACAAGGCTGCAAAGGAGGCATTTGTCTCTGGGATGACTGGGTCTTCCGTCTTCCACGTAAACGCCATATCAGTAGTCGCGTTAGTGAGTACTTATAAGACGTGTCTAGGGCTCCATTGCTCAAGGCCACACAGGCGTCGATAACATTGCACTCTGCCCTTCGGACGCGCTTCTCTTTGTTTCGCTCCATGCCACTCGTGTTTGAATGGCTGGTATTGGTGTTACCCATGTTGCTTGCACTGACAGTCTATGCCGATGCACCTGGGGCACTCTCAGTCCTTCTCCTGGTTCCAACCTGCGTTTTACTCCTTCTTCCTCAAATCGACAGCGGATCACCTTTACTCTCAGAGGCGAGCCAGACCCAGTCAGGTGTGACTGCAAAAGATGGTCATACCACCAACGGACCTGTGCAACAGAAACTCAGATCACTCCCAGCACTCACCATATACCGTGCCAACATGATGCTGATGACAGTATTTTCCATCCTTGCCGTAGACTTTCCAGTCTTTCCGCGTTCGCTTGCAAAATGCGAGACTTATGGTGTGTCGTTGGTGGGTGCCATCCTTTACACCTGTGGACTCGTCTCGATCACTCCATTTAGATGGATTGCGGAGTCGGGTCCTTTGTTTTTTCCCAAGGCATTGTTTCTGCGATGCCCCTCATCAAGGATCCTTCCCAGCTGCACGTGGCCGTGAAACCAAAGTTATACCGGATACTCAAAAGGATTCTACCGATCGTCGTGTTGGGCGTCTTTCGCGTGATGCTGGTAAAAGGAACGGAATATCCTGTATGGTGACTGGTTTACTATTACATGAATTCACAAGCTAACTTGCACCAGGAACATGTCACCGAATACGGCGTCCATTGGAATTTTTTCTTGACACTTGCCATTTTGCCGGTCGCAGAAGTAGCCCTTCACCCAATCATTAAATACATGCCTATATCATTGCTCGGCCTTTGGATTGGCGTCTGTAAGAGATGTATGATCCGGTTCGTGGTTCGATCTGATGCACTCGATATACTACAGTACACCAATTTACACTGTCGTTTTTGGGACTGGAAGCCTTTCTGCTGAATGCACCTCGAAGTAATATCATTTTTGCGAACAAGGAGGGAATAATTTCGCTCTTGGGTAAGAAGCTCCCCGATTTCTGCATAGCGGAGCGCCTCATGTCTACAGGTTATCTTTCGCTCCACATCATGGGCCTTTCGCTCGGCACAATCATCCTTCCACCTTCCCCGTCCTTTTTCCGTAAACAACAGGCTGCTCTATCCGAGGGTGGTGATGCCCAGCTTCTCACAAAATTGGACCCCTCTGCTCCTAGACAGAAAGCAAAGACCACCATAGAACTCTTTTCGTACGCCCTTGTCTGGTGGGCTTTATTGGCATTTGTACAACGCGGTTTGCAAGTCTCCCGAAGAATGGTACGTCTTGTTATATCTCTCCATGGTCTAACCATTCACACATGGATGCTTTCTCGACCCAGGCAAACTTGCCGTATATCCTCTGGATCGTCGCTTTCAACACATCATTCCTCCTCGCATTTTATTTCATAGATATGATATTTTTCCCCGCTCGCATCTCGAAGGTCAAAGACCCCTTGGATCCCATGGGCAAAAGAATTCTGCAAGAGGACCCCACGGCCTCCTCGTCCAGCTCAGCTCCTGCATTGCTCGAGGCCATAAACAAAAACGGACTGGTAGTCTTCCTTGTCGTGGGTTCCTCATTCTGTTGGAATCTCCCAATTTATCTCATTATGAATGCAGGCGAACGTGGCGACGGGTCTCATCAACCTGTCGGTTCAAACAATGTACACGCCCAACGTCACAGCAATGCTCATATTGTTTGGGTATTCATTCAGTACATGTCTGTTCGCTTGGGTATTTCGTCGTAAGCGTATCAGGACAATATGACGTCTTGGTACTCCTAACCCGAATATACTTTACCACGGTGGTCTAACATGAATGGAGAGGTTCCTTGTTGATGACTTGGGTAAAGATCTCTAGAGCAGCCGCGGGCTGGAACGCAGGCTAAAGAGAGGTCATTCAGGTTATGTTTGCATTGTGTGCGCGATCCTCGACGTACTACTTCATGACCAGCCCCGTAGACTCGCCTACATATAAGTCGAGAGTAGGTCAGCGCAAATTGTTATGGCGAACGGTGAAATGTCCATACGCAAAGGTGAAGTTATCCACGTTGGCGACGGCAGCGATGGTTGTGCCATCGAGAGTGATGTTGCTGAGAGGCGTGTTGTGCAATGTCTGATTTCCATACCAATCCATGGCAAGCACCGAGGCGTAACCCTGCGGGATATTGCGGGACATTAATAGGCAATGTGAGAGGAGAACTGAAACCTACGCCAAGCCAATTGCAACTGCAACGAACGATCGTCAGAAAAACGGCCAAGAGACTGAACGGATACGCACTTGATGTCTGCATCGCCAGCCTAGCGGGTTTGAAACAGGGTTTCAGCACAAATCAATTTCACTTGAGCTTACGTACCCAGATGAGGATCTTGAGCCCGGAATTGGCCAACGCCGAGAGCTCAGGGAGCCACGTTCGCGCGTCCTATAACAGTATCAGCGCATGAGTTTGACACGCACGCCAGCGGTCAGGAGCTCGATGCGACATACATCCCCGGTCTTTACAAATAACTCATAAGGAGGGTCGGGACATTCTGCATAGGTGGCTTCAGCGCCGATCGCGCTCATGACCTCTGGAAGACTCAGATAGTTCACGTAGTATTCAGGAGGGAATAGCGCGGAGGAGTTCTGGCGGAGATCATCGGGATCCAGGTTGCCAACTGCAGGGATGAAAATGTTGTTGATCTGTCGTGTCAATGGATCGTCGTGAGACTTTTTGATGGCTGACAAGCTTCCAACGTACGCAGTAGTCGTCTGCGTGACGACATATCTTGTTTGATTCGGTAGAGTTACCGGCATCGTAGCAGTCTTGCTCTTGCGCGACGCATCCATTGGGGCCGTAGAGAGCCTTGGACATATTCAGCAACACGTCGTTAGGTTGAAGTTGGCCATATCCCGGCGCATATCTCGCGAACTCGTAGTAGGCGATGTTTTGGATCAAAGGATCGTACCAGCCGCTGCCATCAATCTCGCTCAGTAATTTTCCATGGGTGATCGCTCTGGTCTGACCTACTTATTGATCATAAGCGCGCTGACGATGATAGGTTCGCCCTGGATTGTACCGCTGGCGATCAAGGCATTCTGTTCATCAAAGTATGTCACAAAGCTGGGTCCATAGTGGCCACCGTAGCTCTCGGTGGCGAAAATGAACCTAGTTGTATGCTGTGAATATCGTATTCTGAGGGAAGATGGTAGTGTATTCATGGCACGTACTCGCGACTCGCATACTTGGAGAAGAGCTGGCTCTCAAACAGCACCTGGAATGCTTTCCACACAAATGGTGCTGCAGCTTCTGTGCTGTTGACCGTGTCCGTTCCATAAGAGAACCCGGTACCGATGGGCTGGTCAATATAGATCACTGGAACGTGATATTTAATTGCGTCCTGCAGACAAGCATCTATGAACACGCACTGTTGCTCACATTGTTCCAGCTGCCTTCCTGTTCACGTGTCATATATTGGTGATCAAGAAATGTTCTCACCTGTATGGATTTAGGTATGTCGTGTTGTCTTCGTTCACATAACATGGTCCATTCTCTGGATTGAGTTGAGCATGTGTATTACATACATAAACCGGGCACAAACACACCAAAGCGACTAACCTTGAAAGAGACCAATCATGGAAGAGCATCCCGGTCCACCATTTAGCCTTTCACGGGGGAAACGTCAAGTTCCATTCTCGTTCTTGACACATGATTTGGATCATTTACCAAAGCGTGAACGGGGCGGTCTCAGGAGAGTAACGAGCCTCGAAGAACCAGAACCACTATCACACCAAGACGTCAGAAGTCAAATGGCTCCCCTCAACCACAACAGACCGACCATAGACATGTTCGTCCCAACATCGATGTAACCGGAATACTGATTGACGCCGGGCGTCGTTTCACAAATACCCGAATTTGCAACGTAGCGCAGATTCGTGTCGTCTTGGATCTGGGAGTGGAATGTAAATTGATTATTCGATGGCTTATCGTCTCGGAGCGAGACTGCATGAACAACAGCCGCTCCCGCAAAAAGGGCGGTGACCGAACTTGAAATGACAGCTGGGAGTCGCATTCTTGCTAGCGAGATGCAGCCGTGGAATCGGGACAAGGGTCAAAAAAAAAAGGGATGATGCCGGCTCGTGTTTTATTGTTTGCTCTTGCGGGTTTCAGTGCGCGGGCCCTGGTTACCGGTCCAACACTGGCAGAATCAGCTGGCTGAGGGAGCTTAGAGCGGCCATGCGACGACTTGCATTTTCAGAGGCATTGTCCGATTCTACCATGGCTGAATGGGGTAACCAAGGCAAGAACCCACGTAAATATATCCAAGCGCACCTCTGCCAAGAGTGCTGCGAGAGATAATCGAATCCGGGTTTGCTGAGGGCAGTACTGTAGGAGGACCTAATGCAACACGAAGCCTAAGATATATACGACGAGTTATTGTTACACGCACACTCATCAAAGTTGGTGAATCTCTAAATGTCTTTCATGGTTCCCTGCAGCTATCGATGTACTATCTGCTCACCTTTTCAGCGCTTTCGACACAGCGTTGGTCCGTGTCCACATGGCAGGGATATCCGAATCAACATCTAAACCAAGTGCGCCGAAGCTCGTACCATCATGGCCATGTGATGCATAGTATTATCTCAAGATCTCCTTCGTTGGCGGCAATCCGATCATTAGTCATTGATGCAACACTGCTCGGCTGCCATTCCACTCATGAACAAGACTTCAGACGGGAATCTACGCAATCCGGATTAAGCATATGACATGGCGGCACTGCAAACATCGGGGGTCCACGTTTTTCGTACCGCCAGCTCGCTAACATGTTACTTACTACTAAAAGTAGCAAGAAGAAAAGAGTAACGTGCACCTTTCGGTGCGCGGTACACGCCTCATCGTGCTGTCTCCAATTCGTCCTCAACACACCGTAGATTGCAAAGGCTGGCCTTATCGTTACAAGCTAGGTGGCCGGCCCCACATTGTCACTTTACCAGTCGGTGCAACGTTATTTACTAGCAACCATTACTCACTTCTGGGAGCCCTGGACGAGACCAGTCACAGTCAGCCGAGGAATGACAATCTGACCAATGAACTCATGGTAAGTAATCGGAGAGGATTGACGCTGATCATCAAGTGCTTCGTTCGGCCGAGGTCGTCCCGGATCCTGGGTCCCATCATCGTCGTACGGGATCAAAAGTTGCAACGCCTCATGGTCAATGTCAATGTCATTGTCATTAGACATACACAAGCACGCCAACACCTAGGTCGATGAAGACGGTAATACCGAATGGTTGTCCAAAAGGAAGAACATTGACAATGAGTGGCATTGTATCCCCCCCCGATTCCTGCAACAAACTTGAAGTACTTTAAACCTCGTCCGAGTCATAATCATAATCTTCAAGATGTGTTGAAGGTACAATCTATACAACCTGGAATTCGCACGGACAACAATGATAAAATACTTGGGACACACCTTCACGAGACTCTCGCCCCTTTTACATTTCGTCATGTACTCGCGCTCAAGGTCCTCGTCATAGTCTTCTTCCATATCATCGAAGGGACCGCCATAGTGGACCGTAATACCTGGTGCGAGTTCTGGAGAAGGCACATTAATTTTACTTTCCGTTCCAATAGACAGAATAGGTTTACCGTAGAGTATGGGTTTCTTGTTCACATAGCCACTTTCAGCAGCTGCAGGGGCGTCCTTTGCATGATCGGGTCACCTTTGAAGGGGACCTGACTGATAATCGTGCTCGACATACCTTGTCGAAAGTCTTGCCTCTTCCGTTGAAGGTCTGCAAGGTCTCACGCTCAGCTTCGTCCTGGTCCTCTTGGTCCTCGTCGTATTCCTCGTCATCGGAAAAATCACCATCTGTACGTTCCGGTTCAGAGACGGTGTCCTTTGTTGATTTGCACGTAGCCGAATTATCCAGGACAGAAGTGACGGAAAAGGGACGGGCCGAACATGACATGCCGTTTGAGGCGGCACCCTGTTTCTCAGCCTTGACAAGTTTGTTCTTGTCTCGTGCAGTTCCTGATGCGCTGTCGCCAGCGAGTAAACGACTCATGGAGGATACGAGTGTCGTTGGAAAGAGGTTAGAGACAATATATTGCGAATGAAATTCGCTTTCAGGGTCAATAAGCTTTGCACCATTCAGTATACAAAAATTTGACAGGATACTAGTATGGTTCGGCTCAGAGGCGAGTTCCTCTAGTAAAAGACTAGCGCTCTAATTTCAATGGACTCTCTAAGAGGCGCATCCTCGGGACTGTTTGGGTCCTCGAATCCGGTGTGGGGAGCAAGGATAGCCACACTACCGTCTTGCACCGAATCAAAACTGGGATGCGTTTCCGTCACGACGCCGCTCGTACGAACCCCAAGGGAACACATACCATTTGATCAAAACGAACTCATCCTGTTCCATTCCCCTCATGTACTTCCATTTGTGTTCTGGGCTGTACTTGACACCATATGTCTCTCCCTCTCTATCCGGGTATATGAGTGCGACAGGCATCAGATCCTTCTTCACGTCGACACTGCGGAAATCACACAGTGCGAGAGGCCAGTCGAGCGCCGTATGAGAGATGGGACGCCACAGGTTTATAAGCTGGAAACGGCGCTTGAGCAGCGCGGGCGCATCAGAAGGGAGATGACGGTGGACACGGGCAATGGCTGACGCCGTCGTTTGGTCTACATGCACGAGAGAGACTGGCTGGCGCCTCTGGGGGCCGTCATCTGCCGCCCCAGGTCTGCGGCGGCGAATTGCTGGCATTCACGTCGTGACCATGGGAAAGGACAAGACGCTGGTACACTCACTGTGATCGAAGATAAAGACGCTGCTCGCCTTGGTGATCTTCTTGATAAGCTCGATACTCTCGGGGTAGTACTCTGCTTCGATCTCTTTTTCGTCCAGAAAGCGAGTGTGCTTCGCACTCTCCCTTCCAAATTGGAAGCCAGCATTTTCGAGCGTATATTCTTCCTCCGACCCGCGAACGTTCTCGATAGCGACATTATGGGGATCTTCGGTCCAGTTCCGATGGTGTGCGCCAGTGGTGCTGTCGGCATTAATACTGTTAAAAGCCCGAGAGCCATCGGTCGGAGGGGAAAAGTATTTGAGCAAACCAGTCGTTGCGTAGTTGTGTGAGGACATGATGAAAGATAAACTGTTCGACAGTCGGCCCATCAGACGTTACATCCTCCATAAATACCTGTGGGATCATCGACCATCCGCTTCGTCAGCGAGAAATGGTACTTGCTATTTGAGTGCATTGGCTTACACGACAACGAACCTTGTGACCAACAGTCTGGAGCCAGGAGTCTGCTTACAGATAGCCGCATCTACGTTTCAAGTGTGAGGAGATAGGCAAGCCTGCTTTCTGCCGAGTCCACGACAAGCTGACCTGTGCCTTTTGAAACGTGTGAATATGTATACAGTATTGACTTGCGAACTTATGATTAGTATGGCATTGACCAGGCGATTTCATACAGAAGTAACAGAACACTACTGGTGGGTCAAAAGAACGATGATTGACACAGGGATAGGCTTGGTTTATTGAAGTACGTACGTTGATGGCGACATTCTGAACTTGATTCAAGACAGATACTAACCAAAACCAACAACGATTCTATTGTGATCAAATCACGGTTATCTTGCACTGGAACGCCTTCCAAAGCTCCTGCATCCAAATACTGTCTACTTTCTTCCCTTTCGCAGAGTCCCTGCTGACCACCCTGATGGTGAACCCATTTGAAATGCCTGGTAGCCGGATACAACTCACGGGCCGTTGACCCGGGTACCGGAAAGGATTGAGCTCGATCGGATATTCCAGTGGTTTTACCAAGTCCTTGGGATGAGCCTTGCTCAAATGCAACTTCAAGTCTGGGATCGCGTGGCGGATTTATGTAAGAACGATTCTCTCTGCAACTCGAGGACGATTTCGGTGCATTCTGTCGCACCAAAGGGCACCTGCTGTACATGGCAAAACAAGACGACGTCCGCCCATGTTGTATAGTCGGCCGACCCCGCTGCACTTGGGGCGATGATGGCGTCAGGAATTTTCGATGATCTTCGTCCCAGAGAGAAAGTGCGAGTACCAGATCACGTTTTCTTCGTGAAGGCATATCGCCAAAGTGCTCTATCCCATGGACGGGGGGTCTTGTACGTGTACACTGGTTTGTTTTGTTTCGCCTCGGCCGCAATGCTTTGCTTGCCTGATTTTTGCACGATTGCATGCACAGGATATCCAAAGAAGGTGAGCTTGATATCAATATGAGCCAATAACAATGCTAGCTCCGAGAAACTGACAACATCGCTTAGGGTGCGAAAAGGATAAGATGTTATGAAGACCTACAGATGATGCCGAGCTCGACTTCCGGTCAACCATCTTGGCGGAAGGTGCAATCTGCGGTTCACGTCCAGGTTCGAAGTAGAGCTAAGGAATTAATCTATCTTCCAGCCGTGCCGCGTTGCAGACGATCTGGGCCAGAGTGAATGTAGGGCCTCGTGTATGAAATCACGGTGCGCTGGAACGAGCAATCAATTAATCACGGCTGTAGTGAGAGTAACCTGGCTTGTCCCCTGGCGCTCGGAGCATGGCACGGATTCTGATTGCAACGATTGTACTACCGTTGCAATGGATGGCTGGATAGTGGATTTTCTTAATGGCTCCGAGCAGCTTTTGCTCCGACCCCGTGTGCTCTTCGGAGAACTTGTTCTCCTTCCACTTGAATTGCTTTTTTGGATTCGGTCCTCTAGCTCGTCGCGTGAAAGCGGACTCGGTGCGCAAATAATCTCTGAATGGCGGACTCTACTTCTATAATCCGACGGAGAATGCACCGAAATCTAGAATACGGTATTGCTGTATACGAGCATGTCCACCACTTTTTATCATGCGTCTGAAGAATCTATACCATCCCGTCACGCATAGAATGTAAACTTGACAAACAAAAACACCCCAACGAAGACGACCACGCCCGACACTATCATCTCGCCAAAGTCGCCCCAAAACGTGTTGACGTGGAAATACCCCTTGAGCGGCGGGTGCACCGACACCTGGATCTGGCGGGTCTGGCCGCCGGTGCCGTGCACGACGAACAGCGTCTGCCGAGCGGGGTCATGCGCGTACGTGTCCCCCGGCGCGAGCCCCTCGACGACGAGCTGGCGGCCGTGGTAGACGAGCGAGGGGATGTAAATCTCGGTCTCGCGCGACCTGCTTTCGTCGGTCGGCTGCCACGAGAACGTAAAATCGCCGGTATTCATCTCGTAGTCAAACCGGATGGGTATCCCTGCGGTCTTGGCTGGGTATGGACGCACGACGGACGGCAGTATACGGCCTCCGTTGTCGAGCGTGAACGAGGTCTGCTCCAAGTCGAGAAGCGAAGACGGGAGGGCACGTCGGCGGCTAAACCATGAAAAGTTTTCACCGTTCCAATCATCGCCATGGGCATCTGTGTTGTCTGGGTTATAGTTCCACAATCTGATGGAGGGTGAGATCACTACGCGCTTCGATAACCATCAGGATGCCCACGTGAAGCTACAAAGGGACCGTTCTAGTGCAGTCATCAAAGCATCCATCATACGGTATTGCATTGTCCAGTTTTCCGTGGTGAGTGCTTCCTTGCCACTAGCAGAAATGAGTTCAGTCAGAACCATGCGATGAGTACGTACTTCATGTCCATGGGTATTCCGCACTCGCCGATGAGAGTAGGCACATCGCCAAGCACCTTGTTCCCGGCGTCGACGACATTCTTTATCTGTAGAGAATAGTTATCCCGAGCACCTTTCTGACCCCAGTAGAATGCTTTCAGCAAAAAGAGTCCCTGCAGGCCATGTAAGCGTTGCACGCGTGAAATAGTGAACACGGGGGTCTTACTCGTGACAATCCCTGGACATTCACGCTAAAATCCCCAAACGCCTTGGTGAAAAGCGCGTTTAGGTCGTACCTGTTGGCGGGTCAGCATACCAGGTTTCTTCGAGTTTCAACTCGCTCACCAATGCGGCGCGAAAACCATGTTGGGTATTTTGTTTTCTGTCGTCCACGACGGTGGGCAGAACTGCACAAGAATTCGGGTCTTCGAGGAGGTCTAACAAGCCAGATTCACAGTACCTCATTGGGAATAGGTTCCACGAAGAGCATCTTCTCCTTCGGAACAACGCCATGTACGCGCTCTGCCCAACGCTTCAAGAAGGGGTAATAGAAGTCCGTGTACCAATCAACCTGACGATCATGAGACTTTCCGTATGGATAAAGCGACAAAGAGAAGTACCTTGCGACCACTAACAGGATGCTTTGTGAAATAATTTTCGCGCAAGACGACGCCTTCGTTCTTGGTCTTATCCCATCCCCAGACGCCATGCATTTCCCAGACACATTTACCTTTTGTGGGACCGTCAGGTCGCCACACTGAGCGTTTGTCATTGTTCAGCACGCTATGGGATGTCTTGCGAGTGGGTAAAGGAAAAGACCGCGTCCAATGAGAAACCAAGGTAGGATATCCAGAACCGAGCATAAACGATTGGAATGCGGAGGCTAGAGAAGAACATGAATTCGTTTTGCGAGACGCGATCACGGTCACTCACGAACGTAAGCAAGGTGTAAATCAGTGTTGTAATCGAATTTATGTAGAGAAGGGAGATCTATATATCCTCTGTGCGGTTCGTTCATTATCTGCTGGAAGTCAGTGACCCTAGCTCTGTAGAACAGTGGCGGAGTCACCTCGAATCCGAGCACACCTTGAAGTTGTCCGAGTGCTTGAGCGACCACGACATACATGTCAAGAAAAGCGTCCTGGAGGTACTGCTGGACGGATTTCACTTCCCCGTTCGTTGTCGTGACCTTGAGCTTCGGCGCAAATGCATCGCCGGCCCAGAAACAGGTCCTGGAAGAGACAGAGTTGGGAAAAAAGGATTGCTTGCGAAGATGGGACTTACGCCATGGTAGCAGCAGCAAGCTTCTGGTAGCCACAGGGCCAAATACCGCGCTCGGCTTCGACATGACCGCCTCCTTTGACGCCCAAAAGCCAGGCGGCGCCAGACTCTTCCAAGGCATGTAAATCGAATCCGATATGATCAAGAGTCCATGCAGGAGCACCAGAACCTCCCGAGTATCTGGACCAGACGTCCTGATGTAGAACAATGAAGGCAGACAAGCCGTATTCAGGAAGCAGGGACAGCAGTTCCCTGATGTATGACAAATACTCCATGTCGTAGATCCCTCTATGGTCGATCAGTTGGAGCAGGGTAGATGATTCAACGACTTACGGGCCGGCGTGTTCGACCGCCTCCCAAGTGATGAGGAAACGAACTAGGCCAAGAGATGAGGTGCGGACACCAAGTATGCGACGGACGCACTGAACGACAATCCCCATCTTCTCAAACGGGCAAAGTGCTCGGGTGCCTCTTCGAGAGGAAACGGTCGACCGACGAACGTGATCGAGTGATGGTTCGTAGGGAACGTGTCGTGGTCGTGGTCAACCGGGCTGTCCGACAAGCAGGGTTGAGCATACACAGGGACCGCAACGGGCGAATCCCGTACATTTTACTGGCACCCGACGTGTTGACACCGCGGAGGCTGCAGACGCGCCCGTAGGCATCGACAAAGTGGCGCCCTCGTTGCACGATTTTTCCATTGGTACCTGCGCGCGACCAGTCGTGCGCATACGTCGTTTGCGAGCCCGGTGCGTAGCCTGGTGCATGAGATGGATGAGCCTGTCAAGACACCGTTAGTGCGAGATTGTATGGAGAGACTCATAAGGCGACCTTCTCCGGGCTGTCGAGCAAGACAAAGGAGTGTTCAGAGTCCACGTCCGAGTTGACCATCGTGGCGGTGTCCATAAAGCGTTTTGGATCCCGACATGCGTCAACTCATTACGCCGTTATCACGTGCAAGATCGCTGTGGTTGCGAGACGCATGCCAGTGTCCGCTCTGTGTCCATCCGTCCACCTTACAGAAACTACACAGGTCTTCAGACATCCCCCCAGACATCCAGCCAGCCCCGGGCGGTCTCGCTACCACCCCAGATGGCATACACATCCGCTGGACCGACGGGCACCAGTCATTCTACGCTGCCAGCTTTCTAGAACGCTACGCCTCATCGTCCGCGCGGACAGCGTTCCATCGCGATCGGGGTCAAACTCTGTGGGACGCAGCCTCGATCGCTCGCGTCCCCGATCTCTACATCCCCTACGCCGATCTCGGCAAACCCTCCCAGCTCCTCCGCGCAATCGACCACCTCATCCAGTACGGCCTCCTCTTTGTCACCGGCGTGCCCACAGACCACTCCGCCAACGACACCTGCGCGCTCCGCACGCTCGCCAGCCTCTTTGGTGAACTACGCACCACCTTCTACGGCGAGCTCTGGGACGTCAAGAACGTCCGCAACAGCCGCAACATCGCGTACACGAACCTCGATCTCGGTCTGCACATGGATCTGCTGTGCGTCTCTCTCCATCTCCCTTTGGCTCTACATTGACGCGCTATCGCAGGTACTTTGAACATCCGCCTCGATACCAGATCCTCCATTGCTTGCGCAATCGGGTCGTGGGCGGCACCTCGATCTTTGTAGATGCATTCCACGCGGCGTCCCTGATGCGTCAGTCCCATCCCACAGAATTTGGTGTCCTGACGTCGACCCCCGTGCCTTTTCACTATATCAACGATGGCCATCATCTGCACCACGAGCATCCGACCATCGAGCTCGATCCGCATCCCTCGATCGCCGCGTCTGACAAACCCGTTAAATACATCAACTACTCCCCACCTTTCCAAGCACCCCTCATGAGCTCCACGCCAGCGTCGTTCTATACGGCACTTGGAAAATTTGCTGCACTGCTCGATCATCCAGCCAACCGAGTGAACTACACCCTGCGCGAGGGCGATGCCGTCTTCTTCGATAACCGGAGAGTGCTTCATGCACGCACAGCCTTTAGCGATGGATTCACCGAGGTCAAAGAAACGCGCGAAGGGGAAGCAAACCGTTGGCTTAAAGGGTGTTATCTCGAGGCAGATGCCATTCTGGATCGTCGCAGGATATTGTCCTCCCAGTTGGATAAGGCCAACTGATGTTTGTAGGTAAACTTGTCGCGATATGGGACATACAGTTAAATTTAAACATGTTCTACAATTTACTCTTTTCTGCTTTCTTAATGAAAGCGATACCATTACCCAGCGCAACCTGAGAGATCATCAGGGCGAGTCAACAGTACAAGAGTCGAACACTCACCTTGCCCGAAGTGACGTTGTGCGTGATGAACGTGATTTCGATGGATCCGTTCGGTCCGGGACCAACTTCCCACGCGTGTGTCTCCAGCTCATCGCCAGGTTTGACGGGCGATGTGAAGCGCGTGCCAAACAGTTTCAGAGCACGCGCGTCGCCCTTTGCAACTTCCTGGATGAGACCGCGCGCGGCAAAGCCATACGAGGACAAGCCATGCAGGATGACATCGCCAAAGCCAAGCGCCTTGCCTACCGCTGGGTCTGAACATGGGTGTCAGTGCGGAAATGTCTCTCGGCAGTGACAGATCTACCGATGTGAAGGGGATTGTAATCTCCGCTGAGACGGTAGATGATTGCTTGCTCTGGCGTCGTCTTGTCTCTGATCACCCAGTCCGGTGTGCGGTCCTTGGGAACGGGCTTGGCCTGTGGCGGACTCGAGACGGATTTGGAGAACTTGCCGCCATTGGTCTTGGCACCGAGATAGAAGGACGCGGACTGAGGGAAAATGAAAGTCATGCGGGACAGCGTGGACGAGGAGACGTACAAAAAGTTTCGCGTAGACCGTACCGTTGGGATTTACGAGCGAGGACTCACTCTCGACGATGATGCCGGTCTCTTGGAAAGAGTGTGAGCACGAGGTCAAAAGCCTGGCCTAAACCACCGACTGTTTTCATGGACGGCACTGATTCTTGGCAAAAGCTTCCACCCTGGACCACTCGCGGCCGGCAGGTCCTGGAGGACCTCGATGCACTGGGAACCATGGACCTACCATATGATGTAGGACAAGTACGTACGAGGAGTCAAATCACGTACGACTCTGCCGGATTTCAGTTTGGGAAGCCCTGGGATGGGTTCGGCGCTGAGCTTGCTTGTAAAGAGGGACACGTCCGAGTCGTCGCCTATGCGACATGAGAAAAGGCTCATTGAATTTCTGTTGGTATGAAGACACACCCTTTAGACCGAGCACGACGGGGTAGGTTGGCAGAGGGGCCCAGGCCTTGTCTGTAACACGTTGACGGGTGTGTATATCAACAGGAACCGAGACGACATACCGAGCTCTGGGAGCAGAAGGTCGGTCAAGGTGGGAATGGATCACATGTGGCGTACCATATACGAGGGCAAGATCGTCCCTTTTCGCACCGACACCAAGCGCATAGGTGATGATGTCCTTGCGCGTCCATGAGACCTAGAATGGTGTTTGTCATGAGGTGGAAATGAGATAGAAATGCGTACGGATTGATCTGCGAGACGGTGCCCGACTGCTTTAGCCAGATCGTAACTCATCGTGTGCGCGCCAATAAGTTAGAGCCTGAGGGTCGTTCGTGTTTGCTCACCACCCTGAAACAGGCTCTAAACCCAGTCCGACCACCTTCTCCCACGTTCCCTTGCTCAAATACTGGGCGATCTTCCTCCCAGATGCCACCTTCGCGATGCCCTCCATCATAGACGACTCGGATC
>JBBPMP010000073.1:0-74413 GCA_038090395.1 Boletales sp. KT-2023a
CGTACCAGAGTCTGGATGTAGCGGAATAGCACTTCGAACGCCTCATCCCACGCATAGAGAGCATACCACAGAATCGCAAGAAAGAGGAAGGTCGGATCCTTGGATCTTTTGAAGATTTTCGACCAGTACACGCTGTCGCCCGTCCGTTGTACGAGTTCGTGGAGACGTTTGGCGGGTGTCCCTTGGAATTGTACACAAGGGTGATATGAAATGATGGTGCTTGTCGTCGTATTGCGCACCATATGGAGCGATAGTAGATCCTGAATCAGTACCTTGTTGTCTATAAAATTTATACGTGTCAGGAGTCATGCTCAATATTATTCAATTCTACTTGCCCGGAAGCGAAAGCGGAACCTGTGTGTCAATCATCTGGTTTTTGTCTTCTGGAGGTGACGCGGGTCATTCGAAAGCGCTGGTAGAAAGGCACAAAAAACGTACCCATGTACGGTAACTTTTCCTCCACCGACCCCCGGGATTGAGGGTCGGTTGAAGTAAAAGTCGCTGGCAGCCGTGTGGTCCTTGTGATTGGCCGGCGATGTTTCGACGTACGTATAAAGGGAAGAACGACGGTGATATCTGGGAAAATGAACACGATAGTACGACGCGCAATTGCAGCAACTTACGATCCTCGAACTCTTTGACATCTTCCTGATATCTCGATGGGATCCAATTCGCCGAGGATGCAAAGAAAAAAGGTTCGATATTGTATCTGACTGGCATAAGCCCACAATCACGCGGCGGATGCCGTCGGCGACCTACTTGGTTCCCAACATTTTCAAGACGGGCACCGTCATCTCCTCGACGAAGAGTGCTTGCACTCGGACGTTCGACGATACCTATTTTTTTCCCTGCCTCAGCTTCAGCGTACACCACAGCCATGCCCACTCACCGGTGTTACCAGGACATTCCAATACGCCCGCAGATCCATTGCGTCGGCCCGACGGACAGTGTGCACTGCTTTCCGCTCGCCAACGTGCCCGTCGTCCGACACACATACCGTGTACACCGTCGATACGTCGTGATCGCTGCAACGTGTCAACATCTGACTCCTCTCCACCGGCTCGCGCGTCCAATTTTCGAACAAATGTTGGGGGTATTGGCGCCACTCGGTTTCGGCGGGGCCTGGCGCTCTTGGCAAGACGGCCTCCTCGCTCGTGGCGATATCGAGCTGCATCCACGGCCACGGTGCCGACGGCGTCGCGTGGCGGTACCTGCGTGTAACAAATATTGAGACAACAGCACACGCTCATGTTTCAGTGGGGGTCACCCACGCTGGCGCTGGGACTATGGGGCCATCGTCGTTGTCCCTGTCAAAGTATCGCCGCCGTTCCCCTCCGCCTTTCGGTACAACGTAGCCCGCGGTCGCACTCATCGCGATCGCTAGGTTGGCAGCTGAAAGAAATAGTGAAACGTTCGAACACAGGTTTTGATTCCCGACATAGGTTTGGGAGCTGACACGACGACATGCAGCATCCAGGATTTTTCGATCAGAAGGCTTCGACCCAAAAATGTACGTACCTACCTGCACGTAAACTTTCTCCGTAGGTGTCCCGTGTGAAACAGAATGACATGCATTAAAACCATTGGTCTCTGAGCAATAAGCTGAAGACAGCAAATTGGGTTCGGGCCATTCAACCCGTGCGTCTCTGGACCTGCCAGACGCTCAGATCCACACCACTGAACCTGATGACCTCCATAAAAGAGCTGCTGTTTCAAAGCGGCTTTAGAGCCGAACCAAAATGGTCCTCTAAGGCCGTGTGACGTCTGGTCCAGTCGACATGCAAGCCACCATTTTAGCACCCCACCAAAAGCACAACATTGTTGGTTTGTTGCATATTTCCGAATTAGTAGGCTTCGGTAAACTCTGTCTGCGGATTTTGTGTGTTGCCGAGTGCAAAATTCCCGTGCCGGCTGGATATCGGAGCTCGAATATGCCAAGTTTTTCGGTTATCTCGGCTAAGTCATCGGCTGGTTCGGGCCGCCGGCCATCCCGGTTGGCCTACTCTCCCATTACATAATTGCAATGCATAACTTATACAGTTTCCTACCTACCAGTACCTTACGGCATTGGGATTCAAGCCTCTCTCTACAGGCTAGGTCCATAGGAGCCTGAGACCTATACTAACTTATAATGATCATGACTGCCGAAATGATAGTATGTACTCAAGCGGGTGCCAACTGAGTAATGTACTACGCCTAAGGGATGAGTGCCATGCAAGGCAGCACGACCAATAGTAGAGCCAATAGTAGCGGATTCAATACACGGATATATACACCGCGCAGTCCAGCCACTCATACGGCACTACCACAATATTAAAAAATCATCAAGCATTACTGTCGACAAGAATGCAACCTGAGTCGCTTGATCATGCCATCGGGAAGACACTCACAGCTCACATTGAATCTCTGTTCTGAGCACGACGGTCGGTGCGATTCGATCTAAGCGAGCGCCTGACGGCACCGACCGTGTACTCAAACACGAAAAAGATGGGCCACAAGGCACGGCCCATCATGCCGCATCCTTCCGAATGAAACGTACTCTCCCTCTGGAGCGCTACCGCCAGCCACGAGGTCACGATGGTGAGCCCGATGGTGACTGCGATATAGGTGAAGAGGTTGCCTGTGGTGCCTACAGCAATTTGACTGACATTCATACTGAACACGTTCTGATGGCGGATCAGTTGTGCGAATGTTGACCATGTAGATGACCTACCGACAGGAAGCTCCCCGGAAGAAAGATCATGGTAAGGTAGGCAATCTGGCCTGCGTGAGTATATTGGAAGCGCAGCGAAAACCGTACACACTTGTTTCATGGCAGCGGAGTCCATCATTGTTATGACTGCCAGCTTTTGCATCGTTTTACTGTCCTCGATATTGACACTTGCAAACGACTAGAAAACAAGGCATTGAGCTGTGCACAGGACGGCAGAAAGGCTCATCAATGCGAACCAAGTCGATGACGTTCTTCACTCGATCCGACAACATCTCCCTCTGCATTGTCAATCTCCCGATCTCGGATATGAGGTTCTCTGCCTCGCTATACAAGAGTTTTTTCGAGTCTTCACGTTCGGCATCGGTCTTCACGAGAACGCTCATCGCGGGATTGGTTGTCTCTTTGACAAAATTAACGGATCCCTGAAAGTCCCGAAGGAGTTGTTGGTAGTACAATAAATGTGCCTGCAACTTGTGCAATTCCCGCGTCAGTTTAATGTCGTTGAGCCTCAGCACGTCCGATTCCTAGGAAAGAGTCAACGAAAAAGAACACCTTGGAAATAATATTGCTTACTAGGGTATTGACGTAGAGATATAGCACCTCGAACGCCTCGTCCCAGGCATACAAGGCATACCAAAGCATCGCAAGAAGGAGAAAGGTTGGATCGTTGGATCTCGCAAAAATTTTAGACCAGTAGACGCTGTCGCCTGTTCGCTGAACGAGAGACTGAAGACGGGTCGCAGACGTTCTTTGCAACTCTCCGCTAGGGTGATAAGAAACAATGGTGCTCGTCTTTGAAGTGCGATACATGTGGACAGCAAGCAAATCTTGAAGGAGAATTTTACCGTCTATAGACATCATTAACATTGGGACTGCGTCGGTTATCGCTGAAAAAGCGACACCCACCAGGAAGAAGGAGTGGAATTTGGGTATCGATAACTTGTTTCTCGTCTATGTATGTTGGTCGCAAGAAGGTAGAGAGAACTCGGAAGGGGCATACCCTTGTACGGACGCGAATCATTTACACCATCCCATTGGTCAGGACGTATAGTTGGGATTCTGATTGGTTCAGTTCGCTCAATCGGCTTTTGGTTTTTCATGGTTCGGATAAATGGAAGGACGACGGTGATGTCTAGGAAACGTGAGCGCGCTAAAAAGCGAACGCCGTGCGCACGTACGATCCTCATCGGGCTTGGGGTCTTCTTCGTATTTTGATGGAATCCAGTTGACAGAGGACGCAAAGAAGAACGGCTCGACGTTGAATCTGGATACATTGAGAAGCTCAAAACAACGCATATACGCAACCTCAGTCGCTCACTTGGTGCCCAGGATCTGCAAAACCGACACGGACATATTTTCGACGAACAGCGCTCGCACCCGGATATTCGAGGGCGGCTACGAGTACAGTTCCCTCAGCTCACTCGCTTCGCAATACAAAACATGAGCGTACTCACGTCCTTCTGCAACTGTTCATAATAATCCTCCGCACTCACAACCTCGACAGTGCGATCCTTGTCACTTCTGTCGAACAACCCATCGTCGAGTACGTCGACCTTGTGCACCTTGCACGGCCCGTTGGCGCGGATATCCAGTATACCGCACCTATTGACTTGGTCGCGCGTCCAGTTTCCAAACAGACTTTGGGGATAACGACTCCATTCTGGGCCCGTTCCAATTTCTGGCGGAAGAGGGACAACTTCACTGTCGTCTACGTCGAAATCCATCCATGGCCATGGCGCTGAAGGAGCGGCATGGCGGTATCTGCGGTCATGAAGCGTTTGTTGGGCAGGACACGACACAGACGGCGCGACTCACACTGGCGCCGGGACCTTTGGAAGATCTGAGACGTCTTTTGTGAAACCTTCTCTGTACTGCTCCCCTGGCAGAGGGTCGAGCTCGACGACGTCGATGGCGACTGCGCTCATGCTAGAGGTAGAATGTCAAGCAAGCGTTGTTGGCATGAAGGCGACCTAACACCACCAGCGCTCGGTTCCAAGGCACTCGATTGCGTAAGGCCAGCAGTATTACGTTTGGGGGTTATAACGACTTGGTCGCTGATACATACACGCTCCCGTGGCGAAAAAATGATCGGGCTCGCAAATAAATATTTCTGGCCGCTGGTGTAGTACTACGGGCACATAGATTATGATTGTGACCAATTGGACCGAACAAGTCCCCGCAAGGTTCAACCGCTTGACTGACAGATCAAGACTAACCAAATGGGCGTATTTATTCGCTTTTTGCGAATAGAAAATAAACGACCATTCTGATGTTTGGGCATGCCAACCTCATGGCTTCACGGCCACCTTCATGGCCTCTCTGCTGTTCATCTTGTCCAGCGCTTGTTGGTACTCACTAATTTGGTACACGTCAGTCACCTGCAGCTGGCCATGAGCAATCGGATATTTTTGCAACACACGGACCACTCCTCACCATACCCTTGACGTTGATCTTTCCGCTGTCTAGATAAGCCACCGCGCGAGGGAAAGTGTGTGTTTGTGCAAACGACCCAATAATCTAGTGACACGCCGAGTCACACAGATGATAGAATACAACACGTTTCCCCCTACCTTTATCTCGTCACCAAAGATCTTGGACGGCGGCCAGTGCACACGGGCATCATTCGAGTAAACCCCGTAGACCATGAGCGTGCCGCCCCGCCGAACGTAATTGATCGCATCGTTGGCTACACTTTCATTGCCTGTGGCTTCCACGACCACGTCGAATCCGTAGGGATTATCTAGTTGAAATTGCCTCCACTGTAGAGCAGGATCACCTCTATCCAGTTCGACGTACTCGTCCGCCGCACCCAACTCCTTGGCGATCTGGGTTTTGATGCCCTTGTTCGCGGCAACCACCACTCGAGCGGCACCGTTGAGCCTGAGGAGCTGGGCAAGGATGAGACCGGTCGGACCTGCACCGATGACCAGCGCATCGATGCCGACAGGGGGATTGAGCTTATCCATCCCGTGGATCGCACACGCCGCGGGCTCGATCAAGGTCGCTTCCTCGTCCGTGATGTGGTGTATCTTGTACACCTTCTTAGCTTCGCTGCGGGTCAAATGAGTCATTACTGTCTCAGTAGAGCAGAAGCAGATTCTCACAAGACGACGTATTCGGCGAACCCGCCCGCCAAGGTTACGCCTCTTCCGTTAAAGTTTTCACACAGCAGCGACTGCCCTCGGCGACAGTAGAAACATTGCTCGCACTACACGCCATGGTCAGCCCCGCTCCGTACTCCGTGTCGCATGTAGTGTCAAGGGACGGCGACGCACCGTGATTCCAGGATCAGCGACACAGCGGTCGCCAAGTGTGAAGCCATGGACGTTGTCACCGACCGCCGCAATGACGCCGACGACTTCGTGACCGGGAATCAGCTTACAATCCGGAGTGAGTGGATCTCGATTCGACGATAAACGCGGTACACACCGGGAACCTTGCGATGAATTCGCCTTCATGAACGTGGCTGTCCGTTCCGCAGATGCCTATTTCGTGTCCGCAATCGATGAAGATGGCCAAGATGGTACTACGTGGCGTACATACCACAACATGTGACTGATGCAGTTGTTGAATACAGAAACCCACAGCGATGATAACGGGTCAACTCACCTCTGAGCAAGACGTCGTCGTCCGAGATGGCTGGAACAGGCACAGACCGGACGTCAAATCGCCGCGGCTACAAAACCCTGGTCAGAATACGCGCACGCGCACAATTACGAGCGACATACTGTGTCATAATACACAGCGTTCATGATGATGATAAGCTTGTGATCGCACACAGATGGGAGACTGCCGCGGGGCCATCGCAAGGCCTGGGACACTTTTCCGCAGTGCTTTGCTTATTTTTGTCCGGACAGACAGGAAATCATACTCATGCGATTCGCACGATCATCGTCCGTTCGTACACGAGCGCGATGACACAATGCATCAAACATGCAGTACACCTTTCATTTGCACCATCATGTCCTCTCGGGTGCCTCTCCTCCTCGTAGGTATTGGCTGCCGTCGTCATAGTAATCACTCATCCAAATGGCGTAAATAGGACAGGCTCCTTTGGCCTCCGAGGTCCAGACTCGAATGGGGCGCGCATCCATACGGTGGAAGATGCGCGATCCATTGTGGATTACTACATCAAACATGGTTACAACTCGATTGACACCGCCCGTCTCTACGGTGGAGGCACGTCTGAACAGGTTGGATGGACACGAGTCAGATAACCCGTAATCTAATGACTCACTCCGCTTACCTAGTTTTTGGGCCAAATGGATCTCCCAAGCGACATCACCATCGATACAAAGTCGGTGTTGGTGTCTTATCGCACGTCCGATCTTTGACCCTTAGTCCCGCAGAGTCTATCCTGGTCTTCAGTACAATCTGACTGAAGCTGGTATCAGAGAATCTGTGAATCAGTCGCTTGCGGCGCTCGGAAAACATAAGATTCGTACACTGTACCTGCACAAGTCAGATCCCACGGTTCCGATCGAGACCACGTTGCAGGCTATCAATGCGTTGTACATCGAAGGTGCCTTGTGAGCTAATCATCTTGCACTGCTTCGTGGAGGTGTCGACCATGTTCATAGCGGTCAATTCGGGCTGAGCAATTTTAGTTCCTATCAAGTGAGCAGACGTATTGTTCAGTACTTGAAAGATTGTGGTCGATATATATATCGAAATCTGAAACAGGTAGCTGACATCGTACGTATTACAACGCAGCATGGATGGGTGAAACCCAGCGTGTATCAAGGTGGATACAATGCGATCGAACGGACCGCAGAGCACGAGTACGTATACAAGCTGCAACCAAGGCAACTAGCTGATCCTCGAACGGACGCACAGACTATTTCCATGTTTACGGCAAAATGGCATCAAGTTTTTTGCTTATTCGCCCTTAGCGTTCGTTTAGATCTATTCCCAAAAGCAGTGTTTCTGATCGAGGGTCCGATCAAGTGGTGGGCTTTTAGTTGGAAATATGCTAAGTGAGGAAGACATGGCTGCAAAAGAAGGGGGAAGATGGGATTCAAGGTCGAGCCGACTCGCGCCAGAATTACGATCGCAATATGCGCCGTTGCTACCAGTGGTGAAAAAGCTCAAGGAAGCACTTGTGAGATGCCATCAAGTGAGACACGAGAGTTTCTAAAAATGTATTTGACAGGATGGCCACAGGGTAAGCCTTCCTGAGGCTTCCCAACGGTGGCTACAGCATCACAGTGCGCTTGGCTCCACCGACGGCGTGATTATTGGGGTGGCATCGCTGAAACAAGTGGAAATGAATCTCAGAGCAAGGTATGATTCCCATCAAGGGTGCAGAGCGGTGAGTCACTGGTAGCCAATTTCAGCGAAGGAGAACCCCTGCCCGGCGATATCGTTGCGTTAATGGAGCGGGCGTGGTTTGATGCGAAGGCGGTTGCGATGCACTAAACTCCATAGAGTAAACCGTATGACGTGAAAATGAAAGAGACTCTCTGTTCACACGGATGTTTTTTTAGTTGGATGGGTACAGCGGCCGCGACGAAGGTGTTGACATCAGATAGCGCCCGCATAGCGATACCAAATGGAACACTGGATTGGGTTCCTAGGTCGGGTGAACTGGAATAACCGGGAACAAGGAGTGGCAACGCCAATTAATGAGACAGGATGGCGCCGGAGCAATGCAAAGATATATTTGTCTTGGCTACTCCGGGGCACCGAACCGTTGGGAACGTGGTTGTTGCCTGGAACGGCCATGGGCGTCATCCGGCTTCGAGTGAGGTGCGGACAAACAGAGAACGTGGAGAACGTATCGCTCGACGTCGAGCACACCAAGCAGGACAGTCAGCACGGCTAACAAGGCCAGACTGCGCCAGCCGGAATGTATCAATACTAATATCGTACAGATCAATTTGAGACCAATTGTCAAGTTTAAATTTACTCACACATACGATATGCCATATATAGAAATTGGTGTCCGGGGTCCGGTAGTATCTATACGTAGCCGATTCGTTGCAATTAAAAAGTGGAACGAGTCTCGTCAATTCCGTCACCAACCAGCCCTCCTCCTCCTCCTCCTCCTACACGTTCATTGTACTGCTCCATTGAAATGCGCGTCCCCCTCCTCCAATTAACAGGGCGGGTTGCCTACAATCCCATCGAAACCATCGTCGCTTTCTTCATCGTTGGCACTCTCGCCTATTTTCGGGTGCTCTCCGCTATCAAGCATTCCACATTTTTTGCGCCTGATTTTCCTTCTGCGCTCTCTTCCACCAACGCTATTCTGCAAGACGGTGAATGGCTCGTCGTCAATGAACATTGGTACAAGAAAAAACCGCCCACACAAAGACTTGAGCTTCAACAGCTCGTCTTCTCCTTCCCCACCGCAAAAGCTGTGGATCCGGTGCGTAGTCCGGTCATTACCTGTAGCACTGCTTATCAAATGCGTTCTGCTCAGACTACGACGCGTCCGTGGGATTGGACGCACCTCGCGCCTTCCATTGCCAATTTGACAAACCACATTTCCGACGTTTTCGTTACTCCTTCGGGCCAATCCTACTCCACCCTCTGCTTCCACTTCACAGACAAACCCTGCTTCACCGACGTGTCCGGCTCAGCTTCTGGCCCCCAGACCGTCACTTTGTCCTTTGTCCCAGGTGCCCACGAAGAGTTTGCCAACGCTCTTGTCGCCAAATCGTCATATGCTGCCGATTCATTTGGTGTTCAGTACCGCATCCAGAGTCGGTCAGATGAAACCATTGGCGAAATGAAAAGCGGAAAGTGGGTCGCCTATGCTGCCCATGCCTCCGTCATGCGATTCTGGGAACTGGCCAAGGTCAGTGGATCCCATCCGAAAATAGATCACGCGCTGAAGTACTTTTTGCATTCCAGAAAGCGGATTCGCTCGACATCCTTCTCGTCCTCGCTGGCTACATCCTCATGCATGTCTCGTTCATCCGCTTGTTCCTCGCATCCCGAGCCTTGGGATCTAATTTCTGGCTCACTACGGCGGTTATCTCCTCGGCGGTTATCTCCTTCATTTTCGCTCTCCCCTTGTCTCACTACTTCGAGATCCCGCTTGATCCCGTCAGTTTGACGGAGGCACTCCCTTTCCTTGTTTGCACGGTCGGTTTCGACAAGCAGCTCCGCCTTGCCAAGGCCGTCTTCAATCACCCCAACCTCACTACCACTGTGAAGGAGGGTCGCTGGAGGGGTCAGATGAAGCCTGCCGGTGAAGTCGTCTTGGAGGCCATGGAAGCCTGTGGAAATCCCATTCTTCGCGAATACGCACTCGAAGTCGCTGCTCTTGTTTTGGGTGCAAGGAGCAAAGTCGGTGGTCTCAGAGAGTTTTGTGCTTTGGCAGCATTGTCATTGGTCTTGGACTGCATTGTGTTTGGCACGTTCTATGCCGCAATCTTGACAATTATGGTCGAGGTGAGTTTGTTGTCCTTTGTTTGCTTCCCCTTGTCGGGAGTATACCCCACGTTGGGATTAGGGTTCAGATTACTCATGCTATTGTACAGGTCCGTAGGATCCAATCTGCACGCGTGTTGACTCGATCCCGCAGTACTACAAATCTCACTGCTGAAGGCACCGTCAGCGCACTCGCCCGACCATCTCAGCCAGTCGAAGAGCTCGGCCTTCGCCACAAGCTCTCTGAAGTCTTGCTGGGCACCAAAGGTTCCATGCTCAGGGACAAGAACAAGCCTGCATCGGACGCGAAAGAGGAAGACCCGGTTGCCCGACTGAAACTCCTTTTGGTAAGTTTCAATGTCTCATTCATGTTCCGTATTGTCTCTGATAACCTGTCTCAGCTCGTTTCCTTCCTGACCCTCCACATTCTTAACTTTACCACTACCTTGGCACCAGCCCCAGTCGAATCCAGAGGCTCTATTCAGCGCTACAGCGACTACAGCCTCGAATCTCGCAAAGTTGACATCACCGCTCCTGCCATCTCCAGTGTGCTCGATACCATCGCGGAGATCCACACCATCGACATCAACACAACTTTCCCCGTTGACGTGCTCGTCAAAGTCGCTCCACCTCTTCACATTACCGTCATCCCTCCCGGCCCCGCACGTCCTCGCGCGTTCTTCAGATCTTCTGAGATCCTCGACAACTTCATGTCCGGTTGGACTAACCTTGTTGGCGACCCCGTCATCTCGAAATGGATTGTTTTCGTCCTTGCTGCTAGTGTCGTTCTGAACGGCTATCTTCTCAAAGGTATCGCCGAGGGCGCCATCAGAGGGCTCCAGCCCCAAAGTGTCAGGTTCAAATCTGTTGGCGGTGTCAAGAGGGAAAGAGATGCGGATGAAAAGATCGAGATACCCAGGACTACACCTATCCGCCGCAAGGCCTCATTTGTCGTTGGCACTCCCAAGTCGCAACCCGATTCTGGAGTCACCAACACCCCTGAGCCTGTTCCCTCGCCCGTTCTCGAAACCAAACCTCTCATTGCACCCGTTCCGATACCTGCCAGCGAGGATAATGGCGTCTCTGTTTTGTTGCTGGACATGAAGCTTCGTGCTCAGCCCACTATCACCAAGGAATCCCGCATTGACCTTTCTGTACGTTCATTGGAGGAGTGCATCGAAATTTTCGAGAAGGGGCCTCGTCCCGTACAAGAATCACTGGCACTGCTCAACGATGAGGAAATCATCCTCCTAGCGCAGAATGGCAAGATTGCTGCTTACAATCTGGAAAAGGTTCTTGGCGACTACGAGCGTGCAGTGGGAATTCGCAGAGCCTTGATTTGTGAGTTTTCCATATCTACATGTTTTGGACATTTGCTGATTCAGTTAGCTCGCGCAACTAAAACCCAAACTTTGGAGGGTTCCGACGTGCCCATGACGAACTATGATTACTCTCGCGTGTTTGGTGCATGCTGTGAAAACGTTGTCGGTTACATACCCATTCCTCTTGGTATCGCTGGACCTCTTAACATCGACGGCGAACAAGTTCACATTCCGATGGCTACCGCAGAGGGTACTCTCGTTGCATCTACCTCACGTGGTTGCAAGGCACTCAACTCCGGTGGAGGTGTTACGACGGTCCTTGTTAATGATGGGATGACACGTGGTCCTGCTATCGACTTCCCATCGGTCGTCATGGCTGCCGAGGCGAAAGCATGGGTTGACTCCGACGAAGGTTGGGAAATCATCCGGGAGGCCTTCGAGTCGACCTCGCGATTTGCCAAGCTGCAGAGACTCAAGACTGCTATGGCTGGACGAACGCTCTTTGTTCGCTTCGCGACCAAGACCGGTGATGCTATGGGTATGAACATGATTTCGAAAGGCACGGAAAAGGCGCTTGAAGCCATGCAGCAGCAGTTCCCTGAGATGATTACTCTTGCTCTCTCTGGCAACTACTGCACGGACAAGAAGCCCGCCGCTATCAACTGGATCGAAGGACGTGGAAAGAGCGTTGTTGCTGAGGCTGTCATTCCTGGAAAGGTGGTTAAGACCGTGCTCAAGACCACTGTGGAAGCATTGTGCAACTTGAACTTGAAAAAGAACCTAGTCGGTAGTGCGATGGCTGGCTCGATTGGTGGCTTCAACGCACACGCCGCGAACATCCTCACCGCGATCTTCCTTGCGACTGGTCAAGATCCTGCACAAAATGTAGAGAGCTCGAATTGTATGACTTTGATGGAACCGTAAGTGACTTGCAGGAATCGGGTTGCGCATTGACTCACGTCTAAACAGGACTAACGATGGGGAAGACCTTTTGATGACTATTTCTATGCCTTGCATTGAGGTCGGAACTGTTGGCGGTGGCACTGTCCTTCCACCCCAAGGTGCAGTACTGGAGATGCTTGGAATCAAAGGTGCCCACGCAACGACCCCCGGCATGAATGCCCAACGCCTCGCTCGGATCATCGCTGCATCAGTCATGGCTGGCGAGCTATCCTTGCTCAGTGCTCTTGCAGCAGGCCACCTCGTCCGTGCGCACCTCGTCCACAACCGTTCTCAGGCCAACACCCCCAATTCATCACGCCCCGTGACTCCTAGCATTGCCCCTCGGCAAATACTATGGGAACAACCCCCAAGCAACCCACCCCACCCGGTACTCTCGCACTCTTCGTCTACATCATCACTACCACCTTATTCGGAATCCAAGTAGTTGGCGCGTAATTATACGTCTATTCCTATCTATTGCACATTTGTTACCTTACCCACTTTTTTTTGTTCTTTTTTCTTTTTTATTCGTGCAAAATGGTAAAGAAATTGCTGCATTACCATATTCCGCAAATCGGATAGATCCAATTTGTTCATGCAATTGACATTTGCTGCAATGTTACGATGATGCAGTTGTACCTAATAGAAACAGTTGGCCACATGATTAGCGTGATAAAATACTCAAGACAGTCTTACCTCTGAGTTTAAACATAATGTCCATGGTACGGAAAGCGGTGGTCAGTGTACATGTTGCTGGGTTCCTACCTAAGCCCCTTTCACCTCGCCGATCATTAAGTCTGTCGGCCGTGGAAGGTCCAAATTACCCCCCGCTCGAGCGTCGCACGCTCTCGGTTTACTTTCGGGACGAGATCCTTGCCAAACACGCCGACCGACCTGCTCTGATCTGTCGGCAAGAGCGACCGGAGGCGCATGGCGGTCCTCTCTCAGCCAATTTGGGGCGGACGCACCTCGCATGGAATTTCGGGACGTTCGATGCCCACATCGGTGCGCTCGCACGGGGGTTGGTCGGGCTGGGCGTACGCAAGGGCGACCGAGTAGCGGTGCTGATGGGAAACAACAGGTGCGTCCCCCCTCAGTGCGCCGACGTCGACGCCTCGGGCTGACCACGAACGAGTTCCCAGCGCGTACGCCATGCTACAGTGGGCGTGCGCGAGCGTCGGTGCGATCCTGGTGACGCTCAACCCTGCGTACCGCGTGCACGAACTGGTGCGTCGTCGTCCTGTCGTCGCGTCGCGTCGTGTTCTTGGGGCGGGGGTTTTGCTCACCAAAGCCAGGTCAACACGCTCAACGTGGCGGGGGTGTCCCACCTGATAGCGGTCCCGCGCCTGCGTATGTCGCGCTACGTCCGGATGCTGTCCGACGCACTCCCGGACCTGCGGGCGTCTGTGCCGGGGGAGATCCGGTGCGAGGCGCTCCCAGCGCTGCGACACCTGGTTGTCGTGGACAACGTGGGCGCGGAGTTGGCGAGAGAGGTGGGGGAGACGCGGTGTGTCGTAGATTGGCGGGAGATGCTGGTGTGGCGGGAGGATGGGGCGGAGGCGCGGCGGGTGCGCACGTATGCGTCGGACCTGCGTTCGGACGAGGTGATTAATTTGCAGTTTACGAGGTGCGTCGGGAGGTGAGGGAGGCGATGCGGTCTTGACCTTTTTGGCAGCGGGACGACGGGCGCGCCCAAGGCGGCTTCTGTACGTTCCCAGTGTCCTCGCCGTGCTTCTTCTGATGGGCCATGCCAGCTGACGCATCTCAATATCTTGAATAACGGACTCGGGAACGGACGGTGTATGCGATTCACGCCGGAGGATGTGCTTTGTGGGTGGTCTTGTTAGTGGTACGCGTACGACGTTGACGCAAGGAATGCAGGCAACGTGCCACCGCTGTTTCATTGCTTTGATGAGTATTTCTATTCACCTGACATTCGTCGAGCTGACTTTCTGTGACGTTTACGTCTCGTGTTGGGAAACTTGGCAGCATGGTCTCATGGAGTTTGCGTTGTGTACCCTTCCGAGTCATATGATCCCTCGGCCATCGTCGACGCGCTCGAGCAGGAACAGTGTACCGCGTTGCACGGCGTACCGACGCACTTCCTTGGCGTATTGGCGGAGGTGCAACGCCGACAAGAGGCGGGGCAAACACCCGATCTCGGTAGGCTCCGGTCAGTCATGGTTGACCGAACGTGAACAGCAGCTTGAGCCACTCCGTTGATACAGGACTGGTATTGCCGCGGGATCGCCGATTCCCATCGATCTGATGCGACAGCTGATCGCAAAGTTGAATTTGGTGGACTTGACGGTGGCGTACGGCATGAGTACATTATCGCTTAGTGGTGGCGTTGGGTCGCTGATGCAGGAGCCTTTGTGATCGGTAGCGGAGACGAGGTGGGCATTGGTTTGGGGAGCGGTGAGAGATCGCCGACTGATGTTGGTTCCGCAGTCCGGTTTCGTTTCAGTCGACGCCTGTGGATCCGGTGATCAAGCGGGTGGAGACGGTGGGTAAGGTGCAGCCTCATGTGAGGGCAAAAGTGGTGAACCCGGAAGGAGACATCGTTCCTGTGGGTACGCCTGGGGAGCTGTGTGTGACGGGCTATCTGCTTCAGAAAGGGTCTGTTTCGTGCATCTGTGTTTTTTTTTTCTTGTGTTGCTGATTGGAGTAGGTATTGGCAGGATGAAGAGCAGACGAAAAAGGTCATGCGGCTTGATCCCAAAGACGCGTCTGTTGTGTGGATGCATACGGGTGACGAAGGGATCATCGATGAGGAAGGGTATTTGAAGAGTATGTCTGGTTTTGGATGCCGTGCGTGTCATTGATCCGAGTTTGTTTCAGTCGTGGGTCGCATCAAGGTCAGTCGTCATGAGTTCCTGTTACAGAATGAATGACACTGTCTAGGACATTATCATTCGCGGTGGAGAGGTGTGTCTTCGCCGCGTTATGACGTTCATAACCTGAGTTTTTTTTTTCAGAACCTGTTTCCGGTTCAGATCGAAAATGTACTCACGATACATCAATCCATCAGAGAAGCAGCAGCAGTGTCGGTTCCGGATACCCGATTTGGTGAAGTTGTTGGAGTGTGGGTGGTGCTCGAGCCAGGCACAACGTTGTCCAGAGACCAAGTTAGACAGGTCGTCCGGGACGGGATGAACCCTCAGGTGCGCACGGGTCCGTTGATATCTGATAACATTCACAGACATGGCTGTAGAATGCGCCTGAATGGGTGTGGTTTATCGGAGATGACGCCGAAGAGCTGCCCAAGACAGCGAGCGGTAAAGTGATGAAGCACGTTTTGCGACGGTGGAGCGCAACGTTGGCCGAGGATGGGGTGGGCCGGGTGCGATGAGTATATCCAAGCGAGAAGGGGGCGACGGGTAGCTGCTAGAGTTTTATGCACGAAGGTAGCGCGACACTGTCCGATGCCACACGACGTGCGTCTCGCGTGCGACGTAAAACGGATGAGATTGACTGTCCTATTCGATGTAATGCATTAATGCCGGCATCGGACCCGGATGTTAGACGCAACGTGGCATCGGTCCGAGCTGTTCCACATCGTAAAGCTGGCTTATGATCTACAAAAAAATAGACGCGAATGGTATATAGGCTGAAGTTCATCGGCCGGTTTCGTTTGGCTCGTAGATGTGGGCCGGTGAGATTCTAGTCTGATGTATGGCAGACCAGGCCAGTGGTAGTCCCATCCCATTCTCGCAGCCTCGAGGCCATAGACGCTTTCTAGTTAACACTAATTCAGGCGGGGACGACCCCGTGATCGAAGGCTAGCATTAAGTCAACGTGGTCAAGGTTGAGCATGTAAAGTTGTCGGCTTGATTTCCGTCTCATTTCCCTAGCAGCGGTTTATGGACCGATCATGCAACTATACACATCGCGGACATGTGCATGAGTCTATGGCATCCCACAAAGAGTCTGGCTGGCAATCACCAAGAGATGATCTGCTTTTACCCTCCTGTGTACGCTGGAAGGTAAGAGTGCTTGTGTCGTTGCCGTATCCTACTGAATGATACCGTATGTTTGCGCGGTCGTTCCATGCAGATACACCTGCAGGCAAATACCGACAGTGATCGATGATCCTCGAATCTCGCACATACGTAAAACGGATGAGGTTTGACTACCATATTTGGTATGTCGCAATGATGCCGAGTTGCTCGTGAGAATCGGGCAAGTGGGGCGATGCAAATAATTTCCTTGCCTCCGATCCTCGACCATGTCCGCCTCGAAGCGCGTCCGCATTTACACCCTCGAAGATGTCCAGCAACGCAAGCGTTCACAGAGTTGCTGGGTCACGTACAAGGGAAAGGTCTACGATGTGACCGCGTTCGTGGCTGATCATCCTGGAGGCGACGACCTCATCCTCAACAACGCCGGGACGGATGTGGAGAATATCATGAAGGACAAGGACTCGCATGACCATTCGGAGTCCGCTTATGAGATGTTGGAGGAGTATATCATCGGTCGTTTGGGTACAGAAGCAATGACCGTCAGTGACGGTGCGTTTTTGACGTGCTTCCTCGCTATTTCATCTCATGTTGCGTCAAGATTGGGAAGCAACCGACGACTTTCATCCAGATGACACAGACTCGGCCGAGGACTTTGCAAAGAACCAGTTTCTGAACCTCCAGGAACCCCTGCTGTGGCAAATGTGGAATGCTAACTTTAGGTGAGTCCAGCACCGCTTCTCTGCCGCGTCGTTCAGCTCCTTTGTAGCAAGTCGTATTACCTGAAGCAAGTACACCAACCACGGCATTTAAAGGAGTCGGCGCGTCTGTTTGGCCCCTCTATACTCGAGGTCAGATACCGAACTTTCCGTGCTGTAGCGTTCCTGACGACAATCAGATCTGCACGCGCACGGTATGGTATGTAGTGCCCCTGGTCTGGCTACCCATTGCGATCTATTTGTTCTTGCGTTCAATGTTGCAATTCACCCTGCCGATACCCGCTTTCCGAGAGGCTCCTCTACTTCCCCTCATCGCGTTGCCCTTTTTATCGACGAACGCGCTGTTGAAAACATTGCCTTGCTTTTTCTTGGGAAACATTATCTGGACGATATTAGAGTATGGAATGCATCGATTCCTCTTCCACATTGACGAACTGTTGCCCGATCACCCCGTTTTCCTGACGCTGCACTTTTTGCTTCACGGTATTCACCACTATATGCCAATGGACCGGTGAGTTGATCCGTTGATGATCAAGTCTCCTATTCATTTTTTTGTAGTTTGAGATTGGTTATGCCACCGATCCTGTTTTGTGTTCTCCAGGCGCCATTTACGTGGCTTGGGTATAAACTATTTCCGGTTGCTGCTGCCAATGGGATCATCTCTGGCTCATTCACATTCTGTGGGTTCTTAGTCACTTTAATATCGTATTGTTCTTAATCATTTGATAGACGTCTTGTACGATTGCATGCATTATGCGTGAGTATGTATTATTTCGTCCACGCTCGCATACTCATCTCTTGCAGATTGCATCACACCAGGCTCCCTGCGTACCTCCGGGAAATGAAAAAGTATCACTTGGCCCATCACTACAAGAACTTTGAACTCGGATTTGGAGTTACCAGTACGATTCATGATGATGGCATCCCATTCACCCTCTGACATGCATCCAGGCAAGATTTGGGACTATGTCTTCAACACCGTGCTCCCGGTGTGAGTGGAGGCAACACCAAGAGTACTTTAATTTACGAGCATTGGAACACTGGAACGCTGCTTTGTTTCTTTTGTCGATATTACTTAGATTATCAGGACGGTTTAATACATGCTGCGGTACGGTACACAGCCACAATTCATTGGAGTTCACCCATGCCAACGAGCAAGATTGCTAGCGTGGACGAGGCGTCCTTGCTCAAGGCTTATCAACTAACTACACTCAACCCAACGTGAGCCCTTCAAGTCGCATCTGAACAAGCCGTTGACATGGATTCACTAGGAAATGGGAAGAGGCGGATTATGAGCTGGAAGATCCCGACATTGTCACATCGGTCGGTGGGGAGGGCGATGGGGATCCATTGGGTATAGGTGCGGCGGTCGAGTGCGCCTATCGGTTTATCCATTTAGACGTGCAATTGACAGATATCTTTCAGCCTCAGGAGCATGGATTCTGAAACGAGTACGAACTGACGAGTCAACGTGCCCTGGATTCGGTCTGACGGACACACAGGAGCTGCCGTGATGTTAAACTCCAAGTCATTTGATCCCAAGGCGTTCCTCGCCACGGTCCATCCCAACGCGACGTACCAAGACTTGGCTGCCGGCATATCACACCTCCAAGTGTCCATCGACGCGCGGTCGGAACAGGTCCGGGTACTCGTCGAGGACAACTTCGATCGGTTCGTTGCGGTGAAGGCGTGCACGGATGGTGCGTTGCAGAGTCCACATTTGTAGAGCATCGCTCACGCGTCGTAACAAGCGCTGTATGCGGACATGCGCGAGGGCCTCTTGTCGGACGCAAGCGAGTATGCGTCCAAGCCGCTCACGGACCACCTGAAACGTAGGCCAGCTTGACCGATCTGACCTCCGTCCTTGCTGACTGTATGCGCGCGTCTCTACAGGTACCGCGGTCAAGGCGAACCAGGTGTTTCTGCCCGTCTTGGAAAACTCCGCCAAGGCTCAGCGCTTGCGAACGGCCCTATCCGTGTTTGAACGTTCCAAGTTCTTTTTCAGTCTACCTGGATCGCTTGCTGAATTGATCGAAGCGGTCAGTCGGACGAGGCGCGTTCGGCGATATGGTAGTGATTGTTTTACTCCCTACACAGGGCAAATACGAAGCGGCTTTACGAACGTATCACAAGGGCAAATTTCTTCGGGATTCTCGGCAGGGTCAGGCGGCCGAGTCTTCGGCAAACGGCAAGCCAGACGGACCCATGTCTGAACAGAAACGGATATTGGACAAAGTTTGGTCCAACGTCGAAAAGGTCATGGCGGAGATGAAATCGCTTCTCTTGTCCAAGCTACAAGAGCCGAGTCGGAGCGTGGAGGAGCAGGAGAAGACGATCGAGTACGTGTTGTTTCATTGTGTTTGCGATATAGTACGATGATCAAACGCAAAGGATCTTGTTGGAGTTGAACACCTCGGACGACCCGATATGGACTTATTTTGATAGTCAACATACGCATGTCATGAAGCAGATCAATACTTTGTATCGATCTGGGGTCGAAGCTATCGAGGGTGGGTGTCCTTGTTCGTACCAGGATGTCACTGATATTTCCCTAGATGCGCTGAACCGAGCTCCCCCTGAAATAAACAATCCGGATGGCTTGAACGTCCATTTAAAATCTCAGCTACAACTAAGCCTCGCCTCGCTGGAGACCAAACAGTCAGACACAGCGATCGGTAGGTCCTAACACAACTTTTATCTGGTCTTTAGTTATTGGCTTGCAGCACAGGGCGGAGGTCATGAAGTTTGGGAGCTTATATTTGAGATGATCAAGAACATGTCTGAGACGTTGATATCTTCAATTCCTAATTTTTGGAAGATCGCTAGAAACTTTATAGAGGGAAAGTTCAAGAGGGTACGTCTGAAATGCGCTTGCAATGATAGTACATGTTTTAACGGCAACCACCTCAGCCGTCCGGCTCACGACGAAGTACCCAGCAATGTAGCCAAATGGTGCTCGACATCATGAAGCTCTATGTGTCGCTCGTGTCCGAGTTCTTTAGTTTATCCGACGCGGTCGTGATGCAAAGGAGTAATAATGACCTGACGCCAAAACTGCTTCCGAAAAACTCGAATTCCCCGACCACGGCCCACTTTTTGATCAAGATTTTGATCGAAATTCAGGATTGTGCTAGTGAGTTGACAGGGATGGACATCGCCCCGGAGGTTGGCTCGACTCTCCGGAATTTGATGGAAAGTGCTCGATGGAAATTTGGCAACATCCTTGTCCGGGTTTGGATACGAGGTTGTCGCCCTGACCACTGTTCTCGCGTGTCGCTGATCACCACCGTCAACAGATGCGGCTCTGTTCCACTTGCTTGAGACGTGGGCACCCTCGACAGCAGATCCGTCTGTAACACAGTTTATGTCGCTGTTTGACGTATTCCAGAGGCATCTGACGACATCGGTATTGAAAATCGCTGGAGGGGCTGAGTTATCGTCGACTTCTTCCTCACTCCGGACGATACAGCACAACCAGATCACACCTGGCTTCGCGACGAAGATTATAAAGGCATTCCTGGACGCGATCTATGCATTCTTGGACGGCTTGGTTCGACTGACTTCTCCCGAGTGGATCGTGGCGCCGGAGATATTTACCCCAGGGCAGCAACTACTATCCAGACCGTTTGATTTGAATGATACAGTGAGTGGGTGACCTAAAGAGACATTAATGTCCTGAAAGGGAATCAGGATACCAGACTCCTTTTAATGCTATCCAACTTTGTGTACCTGTCGGGAACTTTGATTCCCAGTATGATGTCTCAGCTCGAGAACGTGTTTGGTGCGCCCAAGGAGGATGATCGTAATGTGCGTGTTCCCATTATTACAGGACCGAAAGACATGATGATCCGGATCGAATAGAAACTGGTCAAGGTTGTACAAGCGCTGGACGGAAAGCTGTTCGAATTGTACGCGAAGCCCAAGTCTGGCACAGTGACCGGGATACTACGGGAAGGTATTCTTGACCCCCAGATGGATTGGTATGAAACCCCTCAACCGACTGGTAAGCACGTTTGGAGCTTGCCGGTGTGAAGGGTGTTTGAATCCTAATGCAGAGATTCGACCGTACATGTTCCGGGTATCGATGACGTTCGTAGAGGTCCACGCACAAGTCAGTCGCGTGGCGGACGGACTACTGGACCGTGTTCTACACGCGCTCGCCGAGGACGCCGCAGATGAAGCCTTGCGGTGTTTCCAGCAAGTCAAACGTTTCGGCATGGGTGGAATGTTGCGGGTGAGGCTTCACCGCACCGAGACTGTGAATCACGCCGGGAGAGCTCATTTATGTACTTTAGGCGACGCTCGAAATCGAGTTCATGCATCAGACGTTGGCGCGTTACGTTTCGCCCGCAGCCACCAGGACGCTTTCCGAGTTGTACAGCCGAATATCGATGGCGTATGCGCGACGGCCTGGGGACGAGAATTTGCAGGGACATCTTGACCAGGTGAAGAAGATCCTGGCTGAGAGTCGGCGGGCGACGAGCATCGAGTTTATGTGCTTTAGGCAGCCAAAGGAGAAAGGGCATAAGGGGGCGAGTGCAAAGTCCAAGTCGAAAGGAGAGGGTGCTCCGCGTCCTGCTGGACAGAAACGGCCGGCTGCGTAGGAGATGAAAGGATGGCGTTACGTGTTGGATGATCAATTCACATATCGATATTACCTTCGAAGTCATACTATGGTTGGGGGAATTCCTATTCACCACTGCCTGGATGATAACTCTCATACGTGTGTGTGCCCCGATGCCGTTGGCGAAGCAGAAGATGAGTATTCCTTCTCAAGTCAAGTCGGAAAGTGTAACACGCTGCTGGTGCATGTTGCGCTAGAATCTCGCTTGGCGGCAACCACAATTACTCCCATAATTATGCCGGATAGGTGCTACTAATTCGGAGGACCCTCGCACGCTCAGGGATCCTCAATCTCATTGGCTAGCCAGTGGCATGCGGTCCCTGAGACTGATGGACCTATCGCTTCATGCAGGTGATTACAGCAACAATTGAGCGCCCTAACCAATATTAGCCGGCAACGCATGTCAAGTGGTGCTCTCACCACCCCTCCCTCTAGCAAACTCTCTTAACGATGACCACAGCAACTGCCATTCAAGTTACGTTTCCTCGCGATGAGGAGCTGGTTGGTGAACAACTAGATTTGGCAGAGCTGCGAGAGAAGTGGGAGAAGGTTCCAGCGCCGAGGTGAGTGTGGGTGCCCTTTTTTTTTCCTGTACGGTTGGAACACGAGCGGTGTGTTGCAGGTACCGACATGCAGCGCCTTCCGCACCGTGGCCATGGATGGATTTCGACAACGACGCTGCGGACGTCGCTCCGCCATCGTCGCCTCTCCCGATCGACGAGCCGTGGAGTCGATACCCACAGAGTCATTTCGGAAACTGGACCCCGGATCAAGTGCAGCGGTGTCGCATGTTAACGATCTGCAAGGACGAATATACTTGTCAAATACATAGAGTTGACGTGCTATCGAACGGGACGTTTGACCATATTGAGGAAGGGGAACGGACGCGTCGTGTACCTTCGGATCCAGTGGTCATAAGCAAATTTTGGGAGGAGTTGCATAAACCGGTGGGTGCGGTGCGGCTGCATGGGACGATGGGAAACTGAATGGGGAGCAGGTCGAGAACGTCCGCGTACGGGCGCTGTTCATCGAGAATATCACTTTGAGCGTGCTGAAAGTCCTTGGTGCGAGGTGTGTTGCTGTGGACGAGCGTCAAACTGCTCTGTACTCACGGCACCCAGGTACAACATTGAGCCATTCTTCTTTGCCTCGTCCGCCAACTGGATTCCGTCGCGGTACCAGGAAGACCCGCAATCCGGTGTGGGAGATCGTGCGTGATTCGCTCTCTGTCATGGGTGTTTGGCTCACATGGTCTAGACATTACTGTCGTCCTCCCGTTTATACGTACGGTCAACAACCGACAGGAAAGGGTTAGTCCTACACCGTCGAACCCGATAGAGTACCCGCCAGGAAAAGGGTCGGGGCCACACATCACAGGTATGTGTCGCGTTTGACTTCAAGCGTACGGCGACTCAATCGAACTAGATACCAAGCAAACCATCGATACCCAAGCTCCGCTCATCTTATCCGGTATGCGCAGAATCTGCATTGTGTTTGACATGTCTGATGGACGGCTACCCAGAGGAAAAGATTTTATTGCAAGATTTACTTGCCATTCACATGATCCGCCACAAGGATACGAACACGATTATATCCTACCACCATAGTTCGGATCTTCAAAAGACGACAGCCAAACGCCTTCGGTCCCTTGTACAAAGAACGGGCGACAGTGTGTACTGGCAGAAGCTGTATGAGAAATCCAAGGACCCTACTTTTATATTCCTTGCTATGCACTGGTATGCACTCTATGCGTGGGACGAGGCGCTCGAAGTGTTGTATGCGCACCTAAGCGAGAAACTTGTAAGAGCAAAATGTCTTTGACCTTTCCTTGTGCTGAAATAGCTCTTGCAGGAAGCTACCAAGTCAACGGCCCACCTCAGTCATACACGAGAGCTGCACAAGCTGCAGGCCCATCTGCTGTACTATGAACAGCTCCTCCGTGACTTTAAGAAATCCGTCGAATTTGTGCGGGATACGGACAACCCCGCCATGAAGATCGACTCGATCTCGGATGAGGAGCGAGAGGACTCGAAGAGACTGTTGGCCCAAGAATCTGATAACTTGTTGGGAGAGATCGAACGATTGGAAAAGCAGAGGCAGATACAATCAGATCGGTTGCAAAACGCCATGAAGCTGGTTCGTCTCATGATCCTGGTCTTACTGTCTTCTAACAGAACGTGACCAGGCCTACTCGATCGTCAACATCGAAGATAGCAGATATACGCAGGAATTGACTATCGCAACCATGCGCGACTCTTCCGCCATGAAATTGGTAAGCGGAGGTTTTAGGTCTCTGCAGTGTGGTTCTGACAAGCGACTAGATCTCGTACCTCACGATGGTGTTTCTTCCTGCGAGTTATCTTTCCGTGCGTGGTCTGTATTGCCAGTCTATTTGTGGACTCATGGTAACGCCGACAGAGCGTGTTCGGAATGAACGTTGCAGAGATCAACCCTGGTACCTTTCAGACCCTCCCCAACTACATTGGGAGCACGATCATCTTGACGCTGATCACGGCATGGGTCATGATCGCTTTGCAGGACTACAGTTCCTTCCATCCGGGTGGGCGCCATATAATGCGGCGTATCGGGTGGCCGATATTCCAAGGCTACGCTCTAACGCAAAAGATGTACGAAATAGCCAAGGCACGTCTCGCTGCTACGCGCGCCCGTTTGGCGAGCGGGCGTTAGGATGCCGTGGTATGAACCTACGTATATTGTGGGTGATATAGTCGCTTTTTTTTATTGGGTGCGGGTGCATTGCTATTTAGTACATGGCAGAACTTGTAGACGGATCTAACTGTAGGGTTCTTGGAGTTCCCACAATCTTTTCTTTGATATGATATGAGCATGTAGGTACGATGTACATGTCATCTTACTGATATATCAGCCGTCGCTGTCCACTTCAAGTTCCCAAAACCCTGCCGCGTCCTGATCATACCACCCAAGTCTATGACTCGGAGTCACCAATGCGGCTGCCAGTGAAACTAGACCGTCTCTTGAATATCTACCATCTATTTATGTAATTCCGAGATTTATTTCCATTGGTAAGATTTTTAAGTCCCCGCAAATTAAACTCCTATCCAAAGTGCTATTTCCACGTATAGGTCGAAAGGAGTGTATATAATACAAGGTGATCTTCTCTTGACTCTTCAGGGCCATCCCTTGGCCGTGGGGTCATTTATCCGCTCTATTCGCACGTTGATGACCCTTGAATTTGACCATTCAAATTCCTGTCCACTTCCAAACGGCTCTAGGCCGTCGGTGATTCATTCTAGCCGGGTAAGCGCCCACCTCACTTGAAGCGGGTATCGCCCGTCTCGAGCGCTCTTCCGTCGCTTTTCTTTATTCCATCACCCCGACTGATGGCCATGGATGTAGGTCCACGAGTGAGGCTGCCTAGGGATGAGGACTGGCTCGAGGGAGTCCAGTGGGACGTGTCAAACCTCAGGGACGACCAAAGGATTCCAGCGCCAAGGTGCGTTCGAGCGCTTTTTTGGTCGCGCTCACACGGGGTGCTCATTCAGTGGCCAGATATCGCCACGCAGCACCATCAGCGCCGTGGCCATGGATGGATTTCGATCAAGATGTCCCTGACGTCGTACTCCCAGCGCCTAGCCCTGGAGAAGAACCGTGGAGTGGATACCCGCAGTGTGATTTCGGAAATTGGACTCCGGACCAGGTCGACCGGTGTCGCATGCTGTCGATCTGTAAAGACACGAACGCGTGTCAGATACACAAAGTGGACGTGTTGTCGGACGGGACGTTCGATAGGCTTGGAGAGCAGACCCGTCGAGTACCTTTGGATCCGGCTGGTGTGAGAGCGTTTTGGGAAGAATTAGCACAACCAGTGAGTAGGTTTTTTTTTCTGGGTTTCGTTGGAGTCTGACGGCACGGACAGATCGGGCATTTGCGAGTTCGAGCACTTTTCGTGGAGAACATGGCCCTGGATGTGCTGCGGATTCTCGGCAAAAGGTGTGTGATTTGTCGACGGGCGTCAATAGTGTGTTCACGCCGCACAGATATACTATCGAGCCGTTCTTTTTTGCTTCTTCCGCGAATTGGATTCCGTCGCGTTATCAGGAAGACCCGCAACCGGGTGTAGGGGATCGTGGGTGGTGCACCTGGCGCTCTCTTTATTTGGCTCACACTTACACATCTAGATATCACTGTGGTCCTTCCGTTTATTCGGACGATCGACAACAAAAGAATCGGCACTACACCAAATCCACAGGATCCAGCGGAAAATGGGCCTCTAGCTTTCATAGGTATATACATAGTTGTATCTGACTTCAAAGTTGATAGTGACTAACTTTGATCAGATACCAAAGAGACGATCGATACCCAAGCTCCTCTCGTTCTCTCCGGTATGCACGGCAGTCTCGTTGTCATCTAAGCACGCCAACTGACAAATGTTCAGACGAAAAAATTCTACTGCAAGATTTACTCGCCATCCATATGGTCCGCGATAAGAAAGCTTGTACGATCATATCGTACCACCATCATTCTGATCTTCAAAAAACGACTGCGAAACGCCTTCGGTCCCTCGTACAGAGGACTGGGGATAGTGTGTATTGGCAGAAACTGTACGGCAGATCAAGAGATCCGACGTTTGTATTTCTTGCTATTCTTTGGTACGCGCTATACGAGTGGGATGAGGCGCTCGAGATACTTTATGCGCATCTGAGCGAACAACTTGTAAGGGCGTATTTCCTTGACGTTCGGCTGCCTTCTCATTGAATCGGCTCTTGTAGGAAGCGAAAGCGACCGGCGACAGGTCGAGTACCAGCAGCCACACGCGAGAGTTGCACAAGTTGCAAGCTCACCTATTGTACTATCAACAACTCCTCTGCGACTTTCGTAAATCCGTACAATTTGTGCAAGATACGCCCAACCCTACCATGGACGACGACCCTGACCAGAAGAGTTCCATGGAGTTATTGAAGCTGGAGACAAATAATTTGTTGGATGAGATCGAGCGACTAGAGAAACAGCGGCAGATTCAATTCGCTCGGTTGAAAAACGCGACTCATCTGGTTCGCCTCTTGTAACGAATTTCTATCATGGGCTTCGCTGATGGAGTGTGGTCAGGCACTCACCACTGTCCAGATTGTAGATAACAAACAAATGCACGAATTGACAAAGGCAACTTTAGGGGATTCAGCTGCCATGAAAACGGTGAGCGTGAATTTGTCTGGCAGGCCACTGATCTGTGATGCCCGTCGATGTCTACTAGATTTCGTATCTGTCGATAGTATTCTTGCCTGCAACTCTTCTTTCGGTGAGTTCCCTGCCCCTCGCTATTTCCGCGGAAGACCCATGGTGAGCACGGCAGAGCGTGTTTGGAATGAACGTCCACGAGATTAACCCTGGTACTCCTGAATCTTTGGCTACATATATCGGAAGCACGATCATCCTGATGGCGATCACGGCGTGGGTGGTCATCGCCCTACAGAATGATAGTACATTCCATGATGGTGAACCGGGACGTCACATCATACGACGGTTCGTATGGCCCGTATCATTTAGCTACGCTCAGATACAGGGGTGGGCGGAAATGACCAAAGAACGGTATCGTCGGCGGACGTGATCGATTGACGGTACGAAGATGGGGTTGTGGTTTATGTAGCGGAGAAGCGAGCTGGATATCTAAGATGTGTTTCTATACGGACTTGTAGGACAGAAGTACTTGTTTAATATGATCCCGTGGATTGGTACGATGGTCGCCGAAGAGTACAACAAACTCAGTTCCTTCACGAACACGTTGGTAAGCAGATGAAACGTTATTATGAAACCTCGCCAGCGAGTCCAAAATTAGCTTATCCGGCTTGTCGTTTGACCAGCTGTCCACCGGACCATGTCCCGAACTGAGCAACGCGTGGTTTCCCCATGCATTAAAACCACTCACGACACTTCCTCGATTAAATTACATCCACACCATGGAAGAGTCCGAGCAAAGCTCATCTGAACGTCGCGAAACAAAAGGCGAGGGCACACGCTTTGTATTTCTGCATCGCATCACGACTTTCTTGGCCCACTATGGCGTAGAGACTCACGGGTGCGTCGGTCTATGCGGAATATGCTCAATCTTAATCACCCTTTGACGTGGCTCTTATCGCAGCATTGCACCCATCCCAATCGCGGAACGCACCGACAGGCGGTGGTACCAAATGTTTTTCGTGTGGTTTTCTGCCAACATGAACGTCCTCGAGTAGGTGCTCTGCAAATGAGAACGTGCATTGGGCACATCAGGATGGTTGTTAGTTTCAGCACGGGAACCTCCGGACCGGCGTTCTTTTCGTTGGGCGTTCGTGATGCGATCGTGACTGTCTTTGTGGTCGATCTATTGTAAGCGTTCCTCGAATCAGTGTTCGAAGCCATTGCCACTAAAGCATAGGTCTTGTATCATCCCGGCGGTTTTGTGAGCTACCCTGCTCGTCTCAAACTTTGTGTCTCAGCGTTCAATCGTTTAGTGCCGTGTACGGACCGAAACTAGGAATGCGTGCGATGGTGCAGTCACGCTTTTCGTGGGGGTACGTGACTTTTTCTGATGCTGGCATCCACTGACATGCTTCAAGATTTTACGGGTCCATGATACCGAGCATCCTAAACGCGTTTTCGATGCAAGGATTTCTGATCCTCAATTGCATCATCGGAGGGCAAACGCTGGCCAGTGTGAGCCCGCATCTCAACGATACGCTGGGCATTGTGATTATTGCCCTAATTTCGCTTGGTGTTCGTAGCATCGTCATCCATTCTAGGAGCTTGCAGGACGCTGATTCCGAACATTCGATAGGTGACCTTTTTTGGCTATCGGTTTCTTCATTGGTAGGTATTTCGCTCCCTGTGTCGTCGAGTCTGCTAGAACGTGTCCTCAGGTACGAGAACATTGCATGGATACCGAACGTCATCACCTTCATTGTCATGCTGGCTGTCGGGTATCCACAGCTCCGTGCGAATCAAGATGTAGCGGTACCCGCTCCATCTGTGGGCTCGATACTGTCCTTTGCATCCACCGTTGCTTCGAGCATCGTCAGCTGGTGTACAATGACTGCAGACTACGGTGTTTACCACAGTCCTGCGGCATCATCGTAAATTGAACCTCGCGTTGCTCGTGGGACCATGTATACTGACGTTGGAGGGCAGCACGCGGATTTTCCTTTACACATACCTGGGATTTTTTACATCAAGCGCAAGTTCTTTTTATGCGCAAGTTATTTTATAACTGATGTCGATGACAGTTTACTTGCCACGCACTTGGCATTGCCTTTGCAGCAGCGGCACCTAATGTCCCAGTATGGAATGCTGCCTTTCAAGATAGCACCTCTGTCGGGGGTTTGATGTACGGCGTCTTGTCTCCTCTAGGAGGTTTTGGCAAGCTCCTTACTGTGCTCGTTGCACTGAGTATACCGAGCGCGTGTGCACCGAGCATGTATACGTTCAGCACGAGTTTCATGGCCGTGGCCCAATGGTTGTCCCTCGTACCACGCTGGGTGTATATCCTCATCTCCGAAGCCATGTAGGTTTCCTTTTGTCGGACTTGTTCCGTGACCTAAACTGGGTGCTGCAAGTTTGATTCCTGTGGCTATCGTTGGCGCCCAAAAGTTTTATACGACGTTTGTCGACATGCTCAGTATGTATTCCTCGTATCCGTCCCGTCCCATCTCACATCTGGTACTCGATAGGCATCATTGGCTACTGGAGTATGGCCTTTGCAGGCATCGTCCTCACCGAACATGTCCTCTTCCGCGGCGCGTCCTTTAGCGAAACTGCCTACCCCGTTGCGACGTGGAACTCGCCCAAGTTACTTCCACGGAGCATCCCTGGCGTGCTGGCGTTTGTATGTGCGTTCGGTGCGCTGGTGCCGTTCATGTCGCAAGCGTGGTATGTAGGTCCGGTGGCGAGAGACGGGTCGGGAGATTGTGGTGTCTACGTCGGGTTCGTCGTCTCGGCGTTGTGTTATGCTGTCTTCAGGGGGTCTGAGAAGTGGTGGGAGAGAAGCCGGAAGATGGACATGGATGCGGGAGAAAAGAGAGAAGAGTTGAGCGTGTAGCTGGCGATGGTCCAGAAAGGTTTCGAGTGGTCTGATGTCGGCATCACGACCGACTTGTGTTTGAATCTACCGCGTTTGTAGTCGGGATTGCATTTGAAACTATTCCTTGTTTCCGAATTGTTGGAGTTGCGGTATTGCATGAATTCTATTAGATTGGACCATGTCTCATAATTCCTCAGCCAAAGGCCGCCTTCGCCCACCAAAGTGGCCGTCTTGCATAGGTATCAAACTGAAGTCGCACCTTCCAGCTAGATGCTCCTTTCGTTCAATCACGTCGACCTTTGCAAAATGCCAGGAACACTACCGTCATGCGTCTCTCCGCGACTAAAGCCCGCTCAGCGCCCCCATCGCCGTCATCGAACACCGCGGCACACCTCATTTCACTACTTTCATTCTCTTCCACACGACCGCGCCATCCGACCACTTCCTCGTCAACCACGGACCGGCCACGCCTCAGTCGCCGTATTTTATCTCACATAGATCGAAAATAAGCAGTTTTAAAACGGCCATGCTTGTTCTGAATCCGGTCCAACACCGGTCAAACGCCACGAACCAGCGTTTACTCTCACTCACACCGGAACCAAAATTGGCCCAACGCTGGGTCAACTGACCAGCTCCATGCGATCATGGCCCAAATCATTCCGTTAAAACCGCCACGTCGTCCTTCTTGACAACGTGCACACACCATGTCGGATTCACAAACCGCATCCGACCAAAGATCTCCCGTCGAAGCAAAACGCGAGGGTTCAGATGCACGACTCGTGTATCGCATCTCGACCTTCTTGGCCCACTACGGAGTTGAAACTCATGGGTGCGTTCCCGTTCGTGCGCGGCGTGATGGGTTCGTCCTTTAAAGCGACTCCATCTCCCCCAGGATCGCGCCCGTGCCGATCGCAGAACGCACCGACACACGATGGTATCAAATGTTTTTCGTCTGGTTTTCTTCCAACATGAACATTCTCGAGTAGGCGCTCCGTGGAACGCGCATCGCACGACTGACTTTTGCATCTCGCAGCTTCAGCACGGGAACCACCGGGCCTGCGTTTTACTCGCTGGGGGTTCGCGATGCGATCGCGGCCGCCGCTGTGACTGACCTGATGTACGAGCATCTTCAATATTTGTGTTCAACATGCTTGCTCATGGAATTGGGGTTGCCAGCTGCTGTGCTGTCCCAGCGATCTTGTGAGCTTCACGTTTGACTCCGCCTTGTTTTTTTTTTCTTCTGTATTCTCAATACGTATATAGTGCTGTCTTCGGACCCAAGCTTGGGACACGTGCGATGGTACAGTCACGCTTCTCGTGGGGGTGAGCAACCTTGGACAAATCTGGCTGTCGTATTCGATAACCTGCTTCTAGCTTTTATGGGTCCATAATACCAAGCGTCCTGAACGTGTTTACAATGCAAGGGTTTTTGATCTTGAGTTGCATCGTTGGTGGGCAGACATTGGCGAGTGTGAGCTCCCACTTGAACGACACGCTGGGTATCGTGATTATCAGCATAATCTCGCTTGTTGTTCGTGGATTTTTAATGTTGGTCGTCCCGCACTGAATGCTTCACAGGTGACATTTTTTGGTTATCAATTCATCCACTGGTACGCATTTTGCCGCCAGGTCACAAAGCTGGCGAAAACTCGACCACAGGTACCAAACTATTGCGTGGATACCGAATGTTGTCGCCTTTATTGTTATGCTGGCCCTTGGATATCCACAGCTGCAAGCGAATCAACATGCAGCAGTCCCCGCTCCCACTGTAGGCTCGGTACTATCTTTTGTGTCCACTGTTGCTGCGAGTGTTGTCAGCTGGTGTACGCTGACCCCTGACTATGGTGTTTACCACAGTCCTACGGCATCATCGTGAGTCTGATCCTTTACTGTCTGATGAACCATGTATACTGACACCGGCGGGCAGCACGCGGATTTTCCTCTATACGTACCTCGGGTTTTTCGTGCCAAGTGTGAGTTTTTGACGTCTACATGTTGTCTTTATTGTTAATTCTCCACGACAGATCACTTGTCACATACTCGGGATCGCCTTCGCAGCCGCAGCCCCTAATGTCCCTGTATGGAATACTGCCTTTCAAGATAGCACGTCGGTCGGGGGTTTGTTGTATGGTGTCTTGTCTCCTCTTGGAGGTTTCGCCAAGTTCCTCACGGTGCTGGTCGCGCTAAGTATACCCAGTGCATGTGCACCGAACATGTACACGTTCGCTACGAGCCTCATGTCGGTCGCGCACTGGTTCGCCGTTGTACCACGTTGGGTGTATATCATCATCTCCGAAGCCATGTATGCCACACGTTCCGTCGTATCGGATGTGTTTCACGATCTAAACCCGACGTTGCAGCTTAATTCCCGTTGCAATTGTCGGTGCCCAAAGGTTTTATACGACATTTGTCGACATGCTCAGTATGCAGTTCGCGTGTTGTCTCGTCCCATCTCACGTCTGGTCCCGGATAGGCATTATCGGTTACTGGAGCATGGCCTTTGCAGGCATCGTCCTCACTGAACATGTCCTTTTCCGCGGTGCGTCCTTTAGCGAAACTGCTTACCCAATCGCAACGTGGGACACGCCCAAGTTGCTCCCGCGGAGTACTCCTGGCGTGCTGGCGTTTGTATGTGCGTTCGGTGCGCTGGTGCCGTTCATGTCGCAAGCATGGTATGTGGGTCCGGTGGCGAGAGACGGGTCGGGAGATTGTGGTGTCTATGTTGGGTTCGTCGTCTCGGTGTTGTGTTACGCGGTGTTCAAGGGGCTAGAGAGATGGTGGGAGAACAGATGGGGGAGAGAAGTGGATGTGAGGGAGAAGGAAGTCAGGCTGAACGTATAGCTGGCTTGGTGGCTACGACCATTGTTGTTGGCTAACCAGTGAGTGTCTTCTTAGTAAGAGTCTGATTTTGAATTCGCCACCGAGACTGATTTGCATTTGGGGATGTAGATCGTATAACGCCTGTAACGAAATTTAGCTAAGACTTATCGACATTGCTGTTCAGCCCGACCTGGTCCTGTACATAACGAGTGCACTAAAAGGTGATCAGTGAACTTCATGGTCCAGAATTAATCCTCGGGGTATTATTAGGCGGTTTCAACAAAAGAAACAATGTCTCACCAAGGTATAAAAAAGTCACCCGTTTCGATCATGACAAATACTAAATCAAAACAATTAGGCTGCGTCACACCCTCGTTTCGCCTGACCATCATGCTCGATGGTGGCAACATTCCTGAAACGCTCATTTCAGAACTACAACCTAACCGTTCGCCCTATGGTACCATCTTTTCGAGAACGCTGCCCGCTTACAGCGGACGCTACCCTGTCGGCATCCGCGATGTTGAGTTGCCTATCACACCACAAACCTTTGGGTCGTTCAAACACCGATCCGCATCTGACGGTCAAGTCGGCATCACTCTGGACACCATTGCGTTTACGCTCTTTTATCCGACCGAGTCTTGGTCGACGACGACTTTACGTCATGCACCGGTCACTTGGTTTCCGAGGTAGGTCGTGATATGAACGTTGATTGGAGGGGCATTTTGCTGAGATGATCATGATCGGTTGCAGGTTTATCCAAACGGTCGACGGTCTCTTGAAAGTAGCGAACTGGTCGTCGAACCCGGTGTACAAGGTCTTCGTCTGTACGTCGCTCGTTCGTACGCCGGCGTCGGGTCCTTGATGGCACGCGTTTCATAGACGCACTCGTCGCTATCCTCACCTGGGGTACGACCCTGCCCGGGGTCAGGAATGCGCCGTTGAGAGAACCGCTCAAAGGGACAAAGTGGCGCGTGGTCTTGTATAGCCACGGTGCCGGGTGTTCGCGATTGATGAACGTGAGTGGGACGGTTCCTCTGTTCGAACTTGCATGGAGATGCGTTGAACGATGACAGTCAGCGATCTGTGGAGAGCTGGCCTCGCGCGGGTATGTGGTTGCCGCGATGGAGCACCGCGACGGTACGGGTCCGAGCGTGCGGATGACCAACGAACGAGGGGAGACAAAAGACTTGGATTGGTTGAACTGGGGTGATCTTGAGTGCGTGCGCCAAGCTTGTCTGGGGAGATGAATGTCTGACCGGGGATATCAGGTGGATAGGTATGGAAGAACAGCCCCTGGACGATGCGCCGCTCCGGCGTGTCCAGCTGGATGTTCGGTTGGCTGAAGTCGATGGCGTGCTTGAAGCGCTCGAGCGGCTGGCACAGGGATGGCTGTGTGATGGCTGGCACGTGATTGACATGACGAAGCCAGTCATTGCGGGTCACTCGTTCGGGGGAAGCTTGGCCGTAAGCCCTGTCTCGCCATCCTTACGTGCGCCCGAGTTGAAATTGCACGTCAGATGGTGGCTGCTACAGAGCGTCGTTTCAATTTTAGCCATATCATCACGTTTGATCCCGCCACCCGCAGTATGTCTCGTCAGCACGCCCGCGTCCATCCTTTTGGACTTATGCTATATATCCTTTCCGGTAGGGCTAGACCCATGGGGCAAGACGATCTCGGCGCCTCTTCTTGTTATCACGTCGGAAGAATATGCGAATGGGGCAGAGTTTGCTAGGCTACTTTCCATGACGCCGAGTGTGGGGACTCACGCAGTATACGTCATACGTAAGTATGGAGATGCTGCGTAGGTTCAAGGTGTCAGTGAATGTTGACAGCGGGCGCGACACATCCGTCGTTCAGTGACGTCTTTCTGGTCTTGCCGGACCATATCAATAGATGGATCGGTCTCGCCGCGGATCCTTGGCATATCGTTCATCGAACGATTAATACCGCCAGTCAATTCTTGGACGACGAAGAGACGAAGGCGCATCATACCGTCAAGTGCGTTGATGGACAGTTTTGCAAGGATGTTAACATCGGTACGGGATGCTTAGTGAGGTGCCATTTTGGCGTCTCCGATTGCCCGTCATGATGTGACGGGTATCTGGATAGTACCGATTTCTGTTTTCGTTTGACAATATACTGCTATATCCGAGTGGAGGTACTAGTACAGTAAAAAAAATGTGGTGTGTCTAGACTACAATTGCTTGAAAGGCGTATATATAAATAGACTGAAACGGGGGACCGGAAATTTGAAATGAGTCCGATAACAGCCCCTAATTGGAGACAAATTTGGGCAGATCAACACTGCTGCCTCGAACGCCTGCTAGTCCTGTGGAGCATAGCGCTCGCGTCGAGGATGCGCTTCAGTTGCGCCATGAGGTCTTTTGCGAGAAAGACGGTGCCCGTATCCGGCTCATAGCGCACGGCATGATCGGCAAGGGACTCGAACACCCTGAGCTCCAAGGGATGCACGCGTAGCGAGTGGGAATAGCGAAAGATGGACACGAATTCGTGTCGAAACACATCAATGTCGAGCAATGTAGCGCCCGACGAATCCGCGGTGGTCCGTCCAAGCACTATACGAGGTACAATTGAGATGGATCATGAAGTGGACATGTGCCGGTACACACGTTGGACAAGACAGATGCCGCCGTCCAGCTTCGCAAACGCAAAGGTGGGGTCCTGCTCGGGTTCGAACAGCTTGGAGTGCAGGGGAGAAGAAGGCGCGAAGGAAACGGCGTGAGTGGACATGACGGGACGAGCTGGTAGAGGCACGATCGCCGTAAAAAAAAGGAGGGTGCAGTTTTATACCTTCTTCGACCCCGGTCTTTGTCACAGCCACGGAATTCGGATGTCGGATGCGATCCCATATCCACTCACCATTTCACGATGGGCCTTTGCCCTTCCGTTCCAATATAGTCGACCATTGCTTCCGACGCTCCCACAGATATGATCGTGTCGCGTACCAAGCCACGGGGCAGTCTCTCTTGCTTCACCTTCACCCTATTTCGTGTCCATTCCCGGAATTCCTCTTCTCGAGATCCGCTTGTTTGAACCCCACGTATCACATACATGAGGTACGGGGACCCGTCTGCGTCCGGGTGTCATACACCACGCACAGCACCGCATTGCAGCCATCAAGTTGTCAACCACACACCGAGCCGCTCGGAGAGCGCTTCGAGGCCCTACTTTTTGATCGGGGTTCCCACACAGGCATGCTGTGCGCGGCCAGCAGACCAAAGGCACGCATGGGCGTGCCGACTGATCGTGCTGGTTCAATATCGCAGTAGTAGAGTTCCAGGGCGATCCATTAAAACCCCGAGCGCCGCATTGAGATATCGATCCTAATCTGTGCAAGTGAGAAATCTCTTGTTTCAACACCGACCGCGGGGGGGGCAACCATGGGTTGGATACATGTCGTGATGGTTGATCGGATGTGCCACCGACTCTGCAGCCTGAGACAGCCGTGGGTGAACTGAACAGACGGTCTTGGAACACCCATCTGCCATCGACTCGAAATGGCGACGCGCAGCACACGGTCAGATTAACCTTGGATTGGGCGCCTACTGGCGTTGTGCCGCTCGAGGCAAAAGGAGAGAACGTCAACGACGTGGGAACTTTCCCATGCTTTAATTTTTGCCAGGTTCATCATTACCATCATCGTCATCCTTCGCCATTCTTCGTCATCCGGCTTTCATGGTTCAGGACAAGCCAGGCGTGTCGGCCGAGGAAGAGTCTTCCTCGTGACCCCAGTCTGACTCAGACACACTCATAGAAGATCCAATTACGACGTGGAGCCCGAATGCTTCTTACCCGGAGCTTGCCAACTTTAAGTTCTAAAAAGTTCGTCCGAGCCGTCTTACCAAAGCTGTCATAGGGAAAAAGACGCCTGAACGACGGCCGTTGATGGCTCGGAATGTGTTCCGATCTGTCACTGGCATACAGTAGATCGATGAAATGAGACCTGCAGTGTGAAGCACAGTCCAACTGGCACTGCTGGAAACACCCTAAAATTGACACTGATAACCAACCCACTCAGGTTCAATCACTAGTGTCAATCGCCCAGCCTCAAAGAATCTATAGGCTATATGTGAACCATGCACTACGATCCCCAAGTCCCTTTGGTTCGTCTTCTTTTCTCATCCTCTGCCGCCTCTCCGATTTTAGATGATTCTCCCGAGATAGATACACCAAGTTAACTGCCGAGAGGACCACCATGCATATAGACATGACGATAAACGTTACTGTCGCCGACGTGTAATTCGGAGCCGGTGACAACGAGCCGAGAAGCCAGGTAGCGAGGATGCCCCCCGCCTCGGTCGTAATAAACGACAGAGCTATGGCGGTCGCACGCCGAGCGTGCGGAGCACTATTGTTCGCCAACCACGTAATCAGTGCGGGGGCCGCACAGTACGCACCAGTTACAGAGAAGAACAGGGATGCGTAGCGAACATGACTCGATTCGCTCGCTGAAGCAGGAAAATATCAGGTCTTTATTTTTGCGTGGAGGATGACTCAAACGTACCATAGTACATACCGAAACCGACGACCTCTAAAATCGAAAAAAACATCGCGGTGTGACCGCGACACTGATACCGGTCCGATACGATGGCAGAGATCACTGATACTGTGCAAATTTGGGTATGAACAAATTCATACAGATCATCGTTGAAATACGCACAAACAAAAGTGACCGCAAACGGAGGTACACTCATCAACTGAGCTCGGTTACCTGCGTAACCGAGCTCGGATACGATTGTTGGTTCAAAGCTATGAGGTTGGATGAGCGTCGAAAAACAAACGGATGGACCTAACACACAATGCCAAACCAAACAGTATCGCGCCTTACGATCTCGTGGTTAGCCAACTCGAGCAAACCGAGCGGGTGTACACATTACCGCTAAGGAAGAAGATGACGATGAGGAGCTGGAGGTGTGGAGACCTAATCGCTTTAATAACTTCAGCCCAACTAAATCGGTCCACTTCTTCATCCTCCGACACAGAACCAGCATGTTTCAGAACAGAAACGGCATATTCCCGTTCTTCCTTTGTCAAGAAGCATGCCGTTTCAGGGGAACGAGGGAGAAGGAAAAAAGAGACGATGCCAAAGGCAACGCTAAATATGCCTTCCTGCGAACGAGGTCAGCGGGGGCATTCGCGGAAATGTTTGCTACACATCATACAAGAATAAAGATCCAAGCCCACCCAGGTCTCCCATCTTTTCCGTTCAACTTGTCAATGGCAGCGGCTAATAGACCAGAGAAAGCACCAGCCAACGACGACGACGAAAAGAACATTGCAATCCTTGTACGAATATCAGCCAAAAGTATACCACAGCGCTCAATCGATGCATACCGTATCTGAAGCTTCTTGCGAGGATAAAAATAAGAGAGATAGAGAACGATTCCGGGAAAAAGACCGCCTGATACAACAATGAATAACATGAAGAGTGATGGCTTGTAATATTCAAACCTTGCACTAACCCCAGGAAGAATCGACATGCCAAAAGCCCGGAATAGCTATGAACCAATCCTTTGGTTCCGGTGAGCGAGTGCCCGATATCGGGATAGCCATGATATTCAGTCACTTGCCTTGCAAGGCAGACACTACACCCCATGCCATGACCATGACAGGAATCATAATATTAGGTCCCACGTGCTGACATGTCAATCGGTATGTTTAGCTCCATGACGAAAAGGTAAATTTACTCACTTTCAAGAGCAAGGTGAGCGGAAGCTCGGAAACAATATACGGACTGACATGCATGGTAAGCGGCGGACAACCACACACATTCTCGCACGTACACGTAGGTCACGGTCAGCGCCACGGTATACTATAGGGAGTATAATCAGCCGGAGAGGATTACAACAATGAGCACTCGACGCACCTGATTATTTGATATCCCCAGTGAAGTCTGCAAGCCAGCAACGCGTGCGTTCGAGATGTTGGTCCTGTCCTGGGGGCTGTAAACATGCGAACGCGAGGCCAAACCGACACACGTATTCACCAAGAAAGCGAGAAAAAAGAAGATGGCACATAATGGGAGTATCCATCTGTCGAGTTTCCACCAAACAATGCCCTCCAGTGCAGTCCGCGACGGTTCTTTCTCTTCAGACCGAGTCTCGAGCTCTCCAACGTCCGACTTCATGTCCTGTAATGTGATGTGTCTCAACCTCACCTGCTTGCTCGGAATGCTCTTTCAAGTGCTTGGAAGCAATCAAAATCATCGGGGGTATACGCTCGACACGGAATGTTACGCACGACGGTATGTAGATTGACAACCGGTCTCTTTGTTTCATTTGTCTATATAGTAGTGGTATAGCATGCTATCCGACAAATGCGATGCGCTGGCTTACTTCTTCAAGTCACCGATGCCGATCTTGGAGTGTAAATCTCAATCCGCGCACGAGTAAATGAAGCGGCGCGCAGTTTGGTTCCCGCCACTTTACTCCTGCTGCTCGGCATCGCCATGCCTCGACGCTTCCATCCGTTTTCGCCCAGCCCATCCTACGCATAGCGCTCTCCCCAGCGCGGCGCTGCCTCAAGACGGGAAGCCAGGCCTGGGGTTTCTTCACACACAGACAGTTTGATATGCTTACACACGCAGCATATAATTCACACACCAACACGTCGTTTTTCATCATGACACTAAGCGTCCGATGTGCACGGACCGATATATTAATTCTGAATGCCGTTTATCACTTTGTCCATTCGCTGCAAAACTTAGTACAAAGTTTTGATGGCAGCAGTGGTTGTCAGGAACCGTTGAAAACCCGTGGCCCCGCCGTTCCTAAAAGAACAAGGCAACATACAATCGCTAGAGTTGGCGAGGCAATACGTGCCTCGCCATGACAAGTTCCCATGGATTCCTCTCTTGGGTACGTCTAATGTAAAGATATTCGAATCCCATATTATTTTAGTACACGCTTGTATTTACATAATTATGAAATGCACATTATAAGACCTTGCTCAGCAAGGCACTTTGAAGCCTCCCGTACAGTGACTGTCAACCGAAGGTATGTTGTACACAAGCCAAGGTCCTACAGGCTGTATATAAACCATGCACTACGATCTCCCAGCCCCTCCATTTCATCTTTCTTGTTCATAATCCCCTGTCTCATCGCTTTCAGCCGGTTCTCTCGCTGTAGGTACACCAAATTGATTGTCGTGAAAACCACCATGGCGATGGACATGGCGAGAAACATGATTTCTGCCGAAGTGTAGTCCGGGGCCGGCGATATGAACCCGAGAAGCCAGGTAGAAAGAATGGCCCCTATCTCATTCGAGATGAAAGCAATACCCGTTGCAGTTGCTCGTCGTGTGTGGGGCGCGCTGTTGTTTGCCATCCACGCAATTAGTGCGGGCGGGGTACCGAAGGCACCAGCGGAGGAAAAGAAAAGAGATGCATATCGAATGTGGTTCGATTTGCTTGCTAGAAGAGAGTAGATAAGATATCCACTTTCCTGCCATGAACGACTCTTTGCGTACCGTAAAACATACTGAAACCGATCACCTGGAGAACAGCGAAAAAGATTGTAGTATATCCACGACATTGGTAACGGTCCGATATGATGGCAGAGATAAGCGACACTGCACGATATGAACGAAAGGACCGAGAATTGCATAGTTTAGATACGTACTTATAAACGTGGGTGCAATTGGTGGCACGCTCATGAGTTGGGCTCGGTTACCTGTATACCCGAGGCCAACGACGATTGTTGGTTCGAAGCTAAATGAATGAAAGTTAGTGCCAGGAAGAGTAAAACGACCAACCGGACTGACAAGGCCAAACCGAACAATACAGCACCTAATAGCATCGTCAGTCGAGGTCGAAACCGGGAAAGCAAGGAAATTACCGCTAAACATGAAGTTGACAGCCAGGAGCCACACATGCAGCGACTTTATCGCCTTAGCAACCTCACTCCAACTAAAATTGTCCTTTTCGTCGTCCTCCGAAACAGAACCTGCAATTTTTAAACAGGATATGACGTATTCCCGCTCTTTCTCAGTGAAAAAACGCGCTTCCTCGGGGGAACGAGGGAGAAGGAAGAAAGAGACTGCGCCAAAGACAATGGTGAATGTGCCTTCCTATCAACAAAGTTAGCGTCGCCTCACAAAGCGGCCGCGGAATTGCCCACAAGGATAAAGATCCAGGCCCAACCGGGCCTACCGCCTTTCCCATCCAACAAATCGATGGCAGCGGCTAGTAGACCAGCGAAAGTACCACCCAATATCGACAATACATAGAGCGTCGCGACACTGAAGGATATCAGCTAATATCCCGCAGTGTCGAGTAAGCGCATACCGTATCTGAAGCCTCTTCCGAGGATAAAAGTAAGAGAGAAAGAGCACGATTCCAGGAAATAGACCACCTGATACAAGTCGAACAGCGTTTCGAGAGATAGCTTGGGGTATCCAAACCTTCCATCAACCCCAAGAAGAATCGACATGCCAGCAAACCAGAATGGTTATTGACCAATCCTTGGATTCTATAAGTTCATGCTTGATATCAAAAGCAGTGTGACATCCACTTACCTTGAGCGCCAGCAGCAATACCCCACACCACGACCATGACAGGAAGCATACGGTCAGGTCCTACGCGCTACGGTGTGAAGAGCGTTGGCTGTTGCCTTTTCCTAATTCGTGGCCATTTGATTCACTGACCTTCAAGATCCAAGTTGATGGGAGTACGGCAATGATATATGAACTAGTACACGGTGTATCAAGGTCAATCTTGCACACGTTCGTGCACGTACATATAGGTGACGGTCAACGCCACAGTATACTACGAAGGGGTCGAACGGTTAGCAAGCAAACGAATTATCCAGAACGTTTCAAGTACCTGATAACTTGACAACTTCAGGGATGTCTGAAAACCAACCACACTCGCGTTCGCGATATTTGTTTGGTCCTGTACATCAACTTAGCCTCAGTGCATCGAGTTAAAATCCAGCCATACAACATACCACACCGTTAAGTAGAAGGAGCGTGGTGCATACCGGAAGCACCCATCTGTCAAGTTTTCTCCAGACGACCCCATCTAGCGCAGGACGCTCCTCCAGCACGCCGAAATGACTCATAGGATGTGAAGTAAGGCGATATGAAACAGACGGTTTGGATGGATGCGGGTATACAGTACAGCGTTCATTATGCAGCCTTAATATAAAAGGGAGAAGGTATGGGAAAGGGGGGAGTGAGTGTTTGCCAAAGCCGATGCTTGTTTCGACTCGCTCGCCTCTGCTTGCTTCTCCGCAGTTCTCTGTAGCCGCCGTCCATCAGCCTGTCTGTCAATAATATAAAAGTGACAACTGCAAACCGTTGGAAATGAACGCTTAAAAACGAATTGACGGAAGTTCCGTTTCGTTCACGATAGCGAAGGCATCCGATTGGCTGACTGCCCGAAATCTGCTTATTATTCATGTTTCAACCTACATAACCAAACGGGGCACCGCCATCCTGGTGTTGAACGGTGCGTTTAATCCGCTGAAGGCCGTGGTATTGATCTGTCGAGCAATCGAACGGTGTAATGTTTTGATCATGATGCTTTTTGCACGATTTCTGAGCACCTCATTAGCATGCTTTTCAAACTCAGACGGTCTTCAGACCCATTGTCTTTATAGACAAAAATATCTCGTAGAGCTTCAGGTTCGATCGCGGGTCCATCTCGGCCTCCAGCGAGCCTCGCACGAGCCCCATCCATGCCTCCTCCTGACCCGACTCTACCACCTCATTCCCCGCGTGGGGTGGCCATGAAAATCCTCATCCACTTCGTGGGAGTCGTCAGGCGAATTAGATACAAGGAATAGGAACAGTGATTCAACACAATCAATCCAGCGTATCACTATACGCGAGCTACTAACGCTCTGTAGGCTACAGACTGTATATAAACCATGCGCTGCGATCTCCCAGCCCTTCTGGTTCTTCTTCCTTACACATCATCTCCCGTGTTTCCGCTTTCAACCGGTTCTCTCGCCGTAGGTACACCAAGTTGCCCGTCGCGAAGACCACCATACTGATGGACATGACGATAAACGTGATTTCCGCTGACGTGTAGTCTGGCGCCGGTGATATGAATCCAAGAAGCCAGGTAGAAAGGATGGCACCAAGTTGTGTTGAGATGAAAGCAACGCCAGTCGCAGTCGCACGTCGCGTGTGTGGCGCGCTGTTATTCGCCAGCCATGTGATCAAGGGAGGGGCAACACAAAATGCACCAGGGATGGAGAAGAAAAGGGATGCATAGCGGATGTGGTGTGATTTATTTGCTGGAACAGAGAAAGATCAGACATGAATTTCTTAGCGGAGGGCTCCACGTACTATAGTACATGGTGAAACCGATCACTCCCATAACAGAGAAAAATATCGTGGTGTATCCACGGCATTGGTAGCGGTCCGATACAATGGCCGAGACAATTGACACTGAAGCGAATAAATAAAAAATCTGGTAGGCAGCTGAAGCACGTACGCGCAAAGGCGGTCGCATACGGAGGTACACTCATCAGCTGTGCTCGATTTCCCGCGTACCCGAGACCAGCAACGATCGTTGGTTCAAAGCTGCCGCGAAGCAAGTTAGAAAGAGCATCCGACGAGCTGAACCCGAACTGACAAAACCAAACCAAATACGAGCGCCCCTAATAACCATTACCGTCAATCAAGTAGTAGATTCAGCACAAAAGGAATGTTACCGCTGAGGGTAAAATTGATGGCAAGAAGCCATATATGTGGGGATCTGGCCGCACTAGCAACCTCTCGCCAGCTGAATTTGTCCCTCGCATTGTCTTCCGAAACAGAGCCGGCATCTTTCAAAGTGGATAGAACATATATCTGTTCTTTCTCACTCAAGAAACATGCGCTTTCGGGCGAGCGAGGGAGGAGGAAGAACGAGATGATGCCAAAGACGACGGTAAATGCGCCTTCCTTTAATGACATTAGCATCACTTCGTGAGGCTCTTGCTGCACCACGTACGAGGATGAAGATCCAGGCCCATCCGTGTATTCCGCCCTTTCCATCCATTTTGTCGATGGCAGCAGCCAGCAGACCAGAGAAAGCGCTCGCCAACGATGCCGACAAATAAAAAATCGCAATCCTAAGTGAACATCAGCGGATGTACAGCCACCCTTAATGAAACCCCATGCCGTATCTGAAGCCTCTTCCTCGGATAAAAGTAGGAGAGATACAGAACAATTCCAGGGAAAAGACCACCTTGATCAATCATGAATAGAGTAAAAAAAACGATCTGAAAGATGCTTACCCTCCATCAGTCCCAGGAAAAATCGACATGCCAGCAGCCCAGAATAATCGTTGACCAGCCCTTGTGTTCAAGCAGGTGGCATCCAAAATCGAGAAGCGTATGAATCTACTGACCTTGTGCACCGGCAGCCACACCCCACATTATGGCCATAGCGGGAAGCATCAGATCAGGTCCTACACGCTGCACGGTAGAGAAGTACAATTAGATGCGTTATCACTGACTATGTAGTCACCTTCAAGATCAAATTGGAGGGAAGCACCGCAACGATATATGGGCTACGGCATAATAAGCTGAGGCCAAATTTCAAAAGTTCAAGCATACACGTAAGTGACAGTCAACGCCACGGTGTACTATGCATGAAGTTACGGTTAGCCGGAAGCGAATTGCCCAAAGCGCCCTTTGAAAGTACCTGATAATTGGATAGCTTTAGTGAACTTTGCAAGCCGGCCACACGTGCGTTCGCGATGTTAGACCTATCCTGCGCATGGTTGGCGTGGTGTGCGAAACTGGATTCTAGAACATACCACTGCGTTAAGCAGGAAAAGCATAGAGCATAGTGGGAGCACCCATTTGTCAAGCTTTTTCCAGACGGTGCTGCCTGGCGCAGGGTGTTCTTTCAGCCCACCGAGATCACTCATAACGAGCGAGGGTAGGAAGACACCGTAAGATGTTGGTCTACTCACCTAGGTCAGATCAGTATATATCTAGTGAAATTTTATAACTGCGTTTGGTTAGATTGTTTTACTTATCTACCGTGAGGTTACGACACCGCCAAGACTACCCTCCCGCGCGGGCGAGTAGGCCACCAGAAAACCCATGACTCTGTAGGCACAAGGTCAGTCAGCGAATGGGCTTGCAACGACACATGGACATCCAAAAGGCGACTACCGGTTCTCAGATGCCTCTCGCTTGAGAGTACCCCCGGTAGGAACGACGCTGCCGATTAGTGCTGTACGGGCGTAATACGCTCCCCTTCAAGGAGTGTTTGACAAGACTCTAAATATTTCGGCTCGGTTATATGAAGTCTTCCGACGAGGGTGTGATCAGAAGGCCCCTACTAGTGGGGATTGCATGGATCAATCGTGCCACAAGATAGCGGACGGTGAACTCAGTGTGAATGCTGAAAATGAAGGCTCAGCCCACTATCACCTTTTTTAGTCTGGGCGTTCGCCCACCGTGTGCACTCCCCTTGAAGGAAGCTCGGCAATCAGCGATACGACCATTTATACTTTATCTTTTCGATCCAAAACCAAAACGCGGCTTATTTCCGTCGCTGCATCATCTGCGCTCACCTTGTGAGCCTCTATGCCCGCAGGCACACCGTCCATGGAATCATGGGAATGGTGTCGCCGCTTAGCGCTCCAGCCCACCAGCACGCAAGGTCTATCTGAACTTGAGAACTCTGAAGTTCGTTGGCACGGTCACATAGGAATGAATAGTATGATGGACTGGAGACCATGGCACGGCGTCGTTCGCGAGAAGCCAGAATCTCATAGACTGTCTGACGTCCATCAGATGCATGATACATTTCAGCATATATAGCCCAGGCCTCATTCAATGTCAAACCAGGAACATATTTCTACGCCGTTTGATGGAACTACGGCTCTGTGTCACTGATCAGCGACCATGATGCAAATGGTTTGGCCGCTAAGAAGGCTTGAAGGCGCATCGTCCAGCAAGCCTGAACCCCTCACAAAAACCATGGGACTGTATGAGTACACTGACGCACTTTGTCACACACTCGTACTGTCCGAGAGATCAGATGCCGGCGAACAGATTCGAATTTAGAAGTTGCCAATCGACTTACTAAGTCACTCCACCCTTCACTTCGCGTTCTTCGGGCCCCAACTCGGAGGTTGGCAATGATTCACGTTGCTTACTATGGCTGCGCACATGGAGTTCCCTTGTATGTTGTCGGGAAGATACATAATACGGCAGTCCAAACAAAGGTTCGAATGAACTTGTAGGGGTGTGCGATAAGTTTAATTGGCTAATTTTCCGCGCGCAAGCGCAGAGAAAAAGTAACAGCATCACGGCTCGGCACGGTAGTACTTGACTGAATTTCCTTCAAGTGTCACGCATGATCGTGAATTATGTAAAACTTACAAAGGCGTTAGGATTTGAGCGAGTCCAACTCAAACACCGCCACCACGTACTCAAGATTTATCAGTTCGTGTCATTCATCGATCTGGGAGCAAGTCTAAGTACATCCAGTTCGTAGTGCCGTACAGCAAACGTCGGATCTACAAACTATACATAAACCACGCACTACGATCTCCGAGCCCCTTGGGCTCCTCTTCCTTTTGTATATCGTGCCTCTTCTCCACTTTCCGACGATTTTCTCGCCATAGGTACGTCAGGTTAGCTGCCGAAAGAACCACGGCACCAACGGACATGGAAATAAACGTGATTGTTGCCTTGGTGTAATTGGGAGCCGGAGATAGATATCCAAGGAGCCAGAGAGCAAAGATGCCTCCAGTTTGAGCAAAAATGGAAGCCAATGTCACGGCAGTTGCGCGCCGGGTATACGGCCCACTGTTATTCGAAAGCCATGTGGTTAGAGCTGGCATCGCACAGTTGGAGCCAGTAACTGAAAAGAAAAGGGAGGCATAGCGGACGTGGTTTGATGCGCTCGCTAGGTCGCACATTCATTAGTCCGACATTTTTAACTGAATGGCTTCAGCATACCATAAAACATGATGAAACCAACGAGGGCCAGAAGAGAAGATAATATTACAATGTATCCCCGACACTGATAGCGATCCGAGATGAACGCTGAGGTAATTGCCACTATAGAATTTTAGTGAAGGTTGAATACCCCACCGCATTAAAATACTCACAAACAAAAGCGGTTGCGAATGGAGGCACGCTCATAAGCTGAGCGCGGCTACCGGAATATCCAAGAACGGCGACAATAGTTGGCTCAAAACTGTCAAGATGAATTTTACTTCAAATAGGGAAATCAACGGACCGGTGGACTACTCACTAACCAAGACCGTATGATTGCGCAGCTAGTATAATCGTCAGTCAGGGTAAAACCAGAAGGGCATAAGATTACAAATGAAGAAGAGCACCGCAGAAACAAGCCAAACATGCGGGGACTTGGCTCCCCTGATGACTTCGATCCAGCTAAAGTAATCCTCGTGATCGTACTCTGACACAGATCCAGCATGTTTCAAGACAGAGATAACATATGCTTGCTCCTTCTCCGTCAAGAAATATGCCTTCTCGGGTTCCCGAGGAAGCAGGAAAAAAAAGATTATACCCAGAACAATAGTAAACACGCCCTCCTATTCAGATTTGTAAGGGTACTCCACGACGAAGCAGGTAGAAAGTTTACCAGAATAAATATCCATGCCCATCCAGGTCTGCCGCTCTTGCTGCTAATATCGGAAATGGCAGCAGCCAGCAAACCTGAAAACGCCATACATAACGACGTGGATGCTGAAACGATGGCAATTCTGAGAGGGGTTTCAGGCAATGGAGTGCAGTCTTAACTCCATCCATACCGCATATGCAACCTCTTCCGAGGATAAAAGAACGAAAGGTAGAGGACAATTCCAGCAAATAGACCACCTGGTGCCTTCGTGAACGAACGACAGAACGAAACTCAGGAAAATGCAAACCTTCAACCAGCCCTAGGAAAACCCTACATGTTAATGCACCAGAAAAGTTGCTAACGGACCCTGGACCCTATGTGAAAAAAGTCCGATATCGAGATCGCGTTATAGTTACTCACCTTGCGCGGCGGAAACCGTGCCGAACAAGACAGCCGTCGAAGGAAGCATAATGTGAGGTCCTATACGCTAACGAGTCGAAAAATCAAGACCGGATGCAATCCGAAGAATTTTGTGCTCTACCTTCAAGAGCAAGGTAGGTGGAAACATCGCAACCAGGTAACAACTGGAGCATGATCACTTGAGTAGAGCCGAATGTGCAATATATTCATGTACGCACACACCAGTTGCAGTCAATGCAAGAGTAAACTACGAATGACATAATTAGCCGGAAAATGCATGAGCAACGACGCTCGACGCACTTGATAATTCGTCATGTTTAGCGATAGTTGCATGCCAGCAACACGTGCATTCCCAATATTTGCCTGGTCCTAAAATGACCATACATCTCAGGCAAGATAATAAAACAAGTCGAAAAACCCACCACGCCTGCAAGCACATAGAGGCAGATACACAATGGAAGCAAGCGTCTATCCAGTTTCCTCCAGACGGTGTCCTCCAGCATAGCCTGTTCAGCTTGCGATACTTCACCCTCCTTGAGCTCAGGGCTGGGGCCAGTCATATTATGTGAAGCGTGCGGCCAACTTCCAGTCGCCATAAGTTCAAGTCCTTTTGATTATTGTGCGGCTGTAAGGAGATCCGAGCACACCAACCACCAGGGTATATATATATACTCACCATCAAGTCGTAAAAGGGATAATGGGGCCGCTCAGTCATCCACAGAAGAGCACAGAATATGTAAAGAACAAGGGGTGAGTACTTGAGTTTCAATTCAGCACTACCGATGTTAGCTCATCATGTCCCGCAGCATAGTGCGCTCTCGCTTCATTCAGGCCAATGAAAATGCTCATGGCATGTCGCCTATCGAATGGCTATCATTTCCACCTATTCACCACTCCGCCTGAAGTTTATTTGGTTAGTGTCCTGAAGAACAAAAATAGCAGGGCGTAAGCACCGTGCAAGTTGACGAATGCACTGTGATTTGAAACTCAAAATCGCGTCCTCCGACACGCAATGTTTAAGCTTGGAGTGTTCTCAGAGAGGCATGCTGCCACTTGCGCAGTGTATGCGTTTACTTATCTGACATGCTTGCTTCGTAACGGCTGCACTAGTAATAGTGACGGCCTTGCCATAAGGGTCACGTTGAGCATTGAACATTGACTCACGCTGAACGTTAAAAATGTACACAGCAGCGACTATCTTTCGAGCAGACAACAATGTCCCCTCAATGTTTGGCGAATAGCTCCGCCCTGCAAGCACTGAGTGCTGCTCTAGCTGCTCAGTCCACAGACTCCAACTCACTGATGGACTACTGCCTCGCGTTCGCCCGCCTGTTACATATTCCATCCCGTTACCTTCGTTTAGCATTTCCCACCAGAGTGTCGTCGGTTCGGCATCAGTCTGTACGACGTCGGAGCCCGTAAATCAAGTTCCGTTACTTCACCAATCTCTATGGTGAATTTCCATAGTAACTTACCTATCCGCAATCGCTTCGAATTCCCCGCAATCTGCCAAAGAACATGTGGACCTGACTTGCTGTATATGGCATAGTCTATTACAAGCCGCATTCAACCATGCGTTACACAATCTTCGTGGCTTATCGTCACCTTCATGTTGCTTTTTCAGGTCATCCTCTGGAGCTTACGAATCTACAGACTATAAGTCCTTTTGGCTCCCTTTCATTGTGAAGCATCAATTGGGACCTCCGAATCCTCTTCACCATCTTCTCGTCACAGGTACGCCCATTTGGTCATCGAGGAAACCCACGGACATGGCGATTTGAACGTGATTGTTGCAGTATAGGCTGAGATAGATATCCGGGAAGGCAGGTGGACAAGATACCCCCCATAGTCTTCTTGGGCCGCAGTGGCGGATATCGACACTGCAGCAGCTACACGTGGGGGGCATGGGGCACTGTCGTTCGCGGCCCATCATACCATCAGGGCAGGCATCGTACAGTCGGTGCCGTGGTAAACGGAAAAGAAAACGGACGCATAGCGGATGCGGGAGTCGTCAGAAACAAGTATCGCGCATACCTGCTCGGCGGTCCTCGTTTTGTCAAGGGGATTTTCATCAAGGACCACGGTCGCCGCCAATACCGACAACTATGCACATCCTTTTCTCCACATTCACGTAGTCATTACGTATCGATGAAGTACTCAGCACATATTCCTATCGTGCTCTTGTGCTCTCGTAGCGGAACAATAATACCAATTAAGAATGGAAACCTTGATATCTGCCCCGACCCACACACCATCGCCTTCATCACCGGAGTTCGAGGGTCACACCATGCGCAAGCCCTTAATTTAAAGATTATATATAAACCACGCACTGCGATCTCCGAGACCTCTTGGTTCATCCTCCTTTTGCATGTTCCGCCTTCTCTTCTCTTTCGAGCGATTCTCTCGCCATAGATATCCCAAGTTAGCCATGGAGACAATTGCCGAACCGACGGACATGACCATGAACGTGATTGTCGCTGTCGTGTAGCTGGGGGCTGGAGATAGGTACCCAAGAAGCCAGGCAGATAAGATAGCCCCCAGCTCCGCCATAACGGTAGCCGCTGCCACAGCAGTTGCACGTCGGGTGTATGGTGCACTGTTGTTCGACACCCATGCGACCACAGCTGGCATCACACAGCTGGCACCAGTGATAGAGAAGAACAACGACGCATAGCGGACACGGTTTGCTGTGCTCGCTGAGAATGTGATGAGGTAGAGCCCTTTGTGTGTGATTGACTGCGACATACCGTAAAAGATAATAAAGCCGATGAGCTGCAGGATAGAGAAGAAAGTGATGGTGTATCCCCGACAGTGGTAGCGGTCGGAAACGATACTAGAAATGAAAACCCCTGTACAGTTATAATGCATGACGGTCTGATAGCAGCTTCACTGTCAAATACTCACCAACAAAGGCAGCCATGAATGGAGGCGCGCTCATGAGCTGGGCCTGGTTTCCTGCATATCCAAGAGCATCGACAATCGTCGGCGCAAAGCTACCGCACATTATCTGCATCAGAAGGCTATTTAAAAGGCCAGTAATATTCTCACTAAGCAAAAGCAATCAGTATCGTGCCTAACATGTTGCCGTCAACTAAGTGTGGTTGAAAGAGTTTGTAAATTACCATTGCAGAATGCAAGGATAGCGAGGAACCAAACTTGTAGGGACTTGAAAGTGTTGAAGATTTCAATCAAGCTAAATTTGTCCTCATTGTCATTCTCTGACACAGACCCAGCATGTTTCAGAACAGAAACAACATATTCTCGCTCCTTTTCCGTCAAGAAACGTGTTCTTTCGGGTGAGCAAGGAAGGATGGTAAAACAGGCTATGCCAAAAACAAAGGTAAATATGCCTTCCTAGGTTTGATGAGTGTGCTTCACAAAGAAGTGAGTATCAATGGATACTACACCAGAATCAATATCCAAGCCCACCCGGGCTTGCCACCCTTATCGCCAATCCGGGAAATGGATGCAGCCAGCAAACCGGAAAAGGCCCCAGATACGCATACTGCTGCAGTCAGCGTTGCCATGCTAGGAAAAACCTAAGATAATCCACTACAGTCATGATCTCATACATACCGTATTTGTAACCTGTTCCGTGGATAGAAAAGAGAAAGATAAAGAACAACTCCAGTGAAAACACCACCTGGCTTCTTTAGGAAGGTGGACAACGATGTTCTAGAAGCACAAACCTTCAGACAACCCGAGGAAAATTCGACACGCTAGTAATCCAGAAAAACCGTTGACGAAACCTAGCTTACTGTGGGCGAATGTCGAGACCGATATGATGTCATAATTGCCCACCTTGCGATGCGGAAACCACGCCATATAACAAAGCCATAGTTGGAAGTATAATATGAGCTCCTACGTGCTGTGGGGTCGAAAGAATATATGATTATTTTCGTTAAACGGAGTTGTCATTTACGTTCAAGAGCAAGGCAGTTGGAAACATGGCAACCAAGTAAGCACTGGGCATAATCGGTGAATGTCTGGGCACAACTGAACTCATGAACGTACACATAAGTTGAAGTCAAAGCGATGCTGTACTATGTCTCAATTAGCTATGAAACAGATCAGACAGGCCATTCGACGCACCTGATAATTTGATAGGCCCAACGATGCCTGCATGCCGGCCACACGCGCATTCCCGATATTTCCCTGGTCCTATAGCACATGCGCGGATCAGGCAGCCAGAAGGTGAAACTCATCGTAGCGACATACCACACCCGAGAGTAAAAAGAGGAAGATGCACAAGGGAAGCAACCGTCTGTCAAGCTTCCTCCAGACAATGCCCTCCAGCAGAACCCGCTCTGTTGACGATAATCCACCTTCTTTGAGCTCAGGCTCATTGGAATCAAGAATATCACGTGTAGGGTGAAACCAACGGGGTGCGACAGGTTCAACCATCGCGCGGCAGGAAGACGGCCATCCGTCGATGCAGTAAACGCCATCATATATATCCACTCACCCTTAGTCAGATACACGATAACGGCAACTCATTGGCCGCTAATGTTTGCTCGAGAATATCGCCCACAGGAGTGAAACCGAGCTGGGTTGTCGGTTCATGTATTGCTCCGGCAATGACAGGCTTCGTGAAGAACTCCGAACGATAAGTGACATTCCTTTACAGCGGCTTTCGAAGTTTGATGGTAGATGATCACAAGATGTATGACAATAGAATGCGCTTCCAATGGACCAAACGGAAACGGGCAGTGCAACTACATTGTGCACAAGTGTTTCAGAATCCTGCATTGTTCTTGATGGGGATAAATGCAGGTGTGCCCACTACGGGACAGTTACTGTAAACGAGAGGCTGAAACAAATCGGGTACAAGTACCTGCCACATGATAACTCAGATGCCACGCTAGTGTTACTATTAGTGTTGCTGGTGTACAGAATAACCGACGTAAATGAACCAAATGGACCAAATGGCCGAAGGCTTCTGGGATTGCGCCTGATCATGTGCATGAGACTCGAGACACATGCGAGTTAGTATTAGGATTGCAGTCATTACAACCTTCATATAGGCCACGATTGTACTTGGCCCGTAATCAATTGACTGGTCGGCGATCTCCAGCAGAGTTTGATGCTGTATGGTAAGCAAAATTAGTCTTTATCGCAGGGAAAGCATGGTTGTTCTCGCAAATGTTGCAGCGCATAGACTTTCTGTGAGGCAGTGGCCTGTTAGTTCGAGTGCAGAAACTGTGGTCATGGGGAAACCCATGCGTCACGATCATCATGATCTCCAGACTGATCCCCATCTTCATAGCTCAGCCTTCAATCGTTTTCTTGGCGGGGTGATTCTGAGTCACCCCAGACAAGGTACAGTCAGGATCAATGAGGTCGGAAAATAGCGTCCGACCAGGTGGATGAGGAAGATCGTAGGGCTACGTTCTGCATACGGTGCGCAGAGTCATGATAGAACATGAGGCCCGGGGGTACTGAAAGACGGACTCGGTGAAAAGTTAGCATTTCAAATCGTAGTTGACGAAAAAAAAAAGAAAAACCTACGAGATAACATCGAGACCACGGCAGATGCAAGCCTTCGACAACAAGCGATTCGGACGTTGGAGGCGGTGTATCAGAACGCCTGCTACGTTGGCTACGCAAATCAAGTCCTCGACTGTGGCCACAGGAGGGGCTTCAAGTTGGTATGGGTGGCGGAAAGGCGAGCGGATAAAACACTTATGTTGAAACACGGTTAAATGGGGTGGGCGGGATGATGCTGAACGTGAGTGATCATTATGTAATTACGGTCAACCCCAGTGGCATTTGCCGTTCATGTGTGCGTCACAATCATCGAACAGGTCGTGCTCAATACACTCGGAATATAGCTCAGCCAAGTGCACAGACTCCCACAAAGATTTAATACACACTCAACATCCCCTCAGCCTCCTTTCAACGAACATTCTGGATTGCCATATCTCTAATTTTAGATTCAGCGTCAAGTCCGCAATCACAAACGGGAGGACTCAACGCCCAGAGTGCTACCCACGGCGTCCTCGGCCTACAAAATGTCAGATCGACAGAGCGGGCAGCTGGACGAATGACTCGATTTAAACCACTATTCATATTCTTGTTTAAATCCTCGGAAGAGAGATGGCATGTGGAACGACTTGCCTTGTACAGACAACTCGCGTGGAATCGGTTCTTGCATGTCTTACATGGCTTCTGGGGCAGGGTCGCGTCCATTACACTAATAATACTGCGTAGGGGGCGCAAATAAGTTATTCTGACAACCCGAGGAGGAAATGTAAGCCGTACGAGTAGCATATCGCACACTCCACTTGCCCAGCGAAATGAAGCGTCACGTTCTTCGTGAACAATGTCAGACCATCGACAATGCGGCCGTTCTTTCAAAAGGGTGAACATGCGTTTTTCACCGTAGCTATCGAGTTTACCTGTTGCCATACAACTTGTTGTACCCCAAGCACCCAAGCCCTCCACTTATCCTCCGAGACACCAACCATCTTGGTGTCCCTCACCTCGATCCTGTGTAAAGGCCAGTCGCTCGGCATCCGAATGGAGAGTTCGAGAGCTTGTTCGTCAACCATGTACGACGCCGTCACTTCGCCAGAAGCGGGTGAGACTCTGACGGTCAAGTTCTCTGTTGTCGAGAGCTCTGACGAAGCATCTGGCTGTCGAATTTGCGTTAGTTCCGCCTTAATAATACCGGGCGAGAAGTATGAAGAGGTGTAGTCGATGACGCGCATAAGAAGTTGTTTGTTAGTGCAATCCGAAATCCACGAGCGAATCAAAGCTGGGATGGTCAGGAGAGCCCGATGGTAGAGATGGGCAGCTAGCAGTTGTAAGCTCAGTGGACTTTCTGGTTCGAAAGCTACCAGAGGTATGAACGCCGGTCGAGACGGAATGGTGTCTTATACATACCCTCCAGATAAAATTCGTCAACAGCCCATGCGTCCAACTTGAAGACCCGTTTTCCACCACTAAATAAACCGAGCACATCAAAGATATTCAAGATGAAATGTTGAGAAACGATGTCGAGGCTTCGCATGTGGCTGAAGTAGCTGGAGCGGACTTTCATAGACTAAGCCCGATGTTAATGCTTGCACGCCATGGGAAGTATATACCCACTGCATCAGTAAATAAATCGAATGTGACCATCCAAGAGAGCAAGTATCCGGATACCTCTTTGTTGCGCGCAATCGAATGTTCGTCCAGGTCAGGTAGCTCCCCTGCACTAAGGTTCTGCTGCAATATGGCGAGGAGCTCAGGAGGTAACTCTGGTTTGATCGTATCCTCTGTGTCGACACCAGCCTCGATGACATAGTGCTCCGTACGCTTTCGGGCGGCATTGGTAAGTAGATGGTAACCCATTCGCTGTACTTCCTGGGATTGGTCTACTAATAGGTGGCACATCTGCAATGTTTCTGTCGATATGAAAGTATGAATATAAAGCTGCAGAACCTTACACTTGGTAAGGTCTTTTCATCCATCATAGCAGATGGCATGTCTTGGATGACAGACAGGACCAGCTCTCGACATAACACACGAGGTTCGGAGTAGGGCAAAGCGACTAAGCTCTATAAACCTCCGCGGCATCCAGTAAAAGGATGGGCCACTCACTTGTATTGACGATGGCCAGGTCCCTGATTAGTCCCAGCATGACTGCCCTCCTTTCCTCCCAGTTCGCACGAAGAGGCTTGTTCGTCGATGTCAAATCATCGACGGCAATTACCAATCTTAAAGTTCTCCCAAGGGTCGTCAACGTTGCATCGTCTTCTAGTGAACAGTTCTACTCAAGTCACCACTCAGCATTCTGCTGGAAGTATGCATAACCTACCTCCAAGTTGTTTTCAATGACATCCCAGATAAAATCCCAGTGGGAACCGGAAACGTTCTGCAAAATTGGTGCGAGATGCAAAAATACCAATGTCATGGCGCTCTCCACATGCTCATCCACACCGTCGTCTTCGCCAGAAGCGACCCATGCTTGACACGCCTTCATCACATTTACCGCGCGTTGTTGCGGGAGGAAGACGATGTCGGAGTCGGGATCCGGCGCCGTAGCAGCTAATAGTCGCAGCGTGACAAGTCCGGTAGTGGCTGCTGCACTGGGGCGAATACCCATCAGCACAGCAGCCAGTTCGTTGCGATACCTGTCGAGCTTAGGCGGCTCAGGTGCATGAGTCGCGATCGAAGACAATATTGTAATGCTGGTCTGAGGAGCTGTCGATGGGATCGATGATGAGACTATTTGAATGCCAACAAGACATAAACTCACCTGTCTTTTCTAATCTTCTCGCGAAGGTCAACCACAAGTCTGCATCCTCTTTTGTGGCATCACTGAACAAGTGTTGCAGCACAACACCGAGGACTGCTGCATCCCTCACACTATCCTTTTCTTGCGCCTTTCGAGCGATTGAGACGACAAACGATGCCGTGCTTCCATCCTCGAATGGGGCCACACCACCCTTACCCATGAGCACATTGACGACTTGGGCATGTATGCCATCCTCTACGCGACCCAGGAGATAAGTTGTCAGGTATTTGACCTTCTCTGCAATACCCTCGAGGTAGTCCCTTGTAGAACCAAATGCCACGAAACTATCTTGTACGCCTTCTAGACGGAGATGCTGATTCGCGTAGAAGCCTAGCACGAGGATGTGGCGAAGCGCCCAGAGATTTGACCGTGCCACAGCACGCGAAGCGGAAATATACGCAAGTAAAGCATAAAGGGCACGAACATACTTTCTATAGGTTGAATCCGGAGTAGTTGGCGTGTTCGGAAAGGTCGGTAGCGTAGAGTCCAGAAGCGCCAAGCTAGGCGGAGCGATTGAAGAAGGAAGGGAAGGGGACTCCAGCATACATTCAAATTCATCTCGCGAAGGGAGTATATCTTTCAGAGGATCGATATGGATGCCTGGTGGGCAGAGTGTGATACACCGGATGATATATTCCGGTCTAGACGATAGGTTTAGGTTGATAGATATGTAGGAGATGGAGCAACACTTACCTCGTCTTCACTTTGTGGTCAATAACAATGTTCTTCAGGGTCTCTTTCACGAGACCGCCGGCAACATCTTTCATTTCCCTGACATTTTCCCCCTCTTTGAAGATCCAAGAATTCCACAGCGCCTTCGCAACGTCTACCCACTTACTGCTAGACACTTCTTCCTCAGAGGGTATCACGTAACCAAGCAAAAATATCCTGGAGTACAGCTCCACACAAACATCCCCAGTGAATTCATAACCTGACTCTGCCAATCTCTTCACGAGTATCACAGTAGCGTTGACGTCGAGCAAATCTGGGACTTCGTCTAGTTCAGTTATGGACACGCCAGCGAACCCCATTCTTGCCTCCACAAATGTGGCAGCACTATTGGAGAGTACAGAGGCGATCGTGTCCAAACAACCAGATGTGATGAATGGAACTGAGCAAATTGATAGTTCAGAAGCAAAGCAAAGAAGAAAAAAGATTGGAATTCAGCACCTGGTGCGCCTAAAACACTCGTCACCACCGATTCCTCGTTTCTTTGCGCACCGAAGGCTATTGCATTGCCCACCAAGCGTTCTACTAGTTCATCCATTTCTCTACTCGCTCCTCTGAGATGTGCTGGGAGCGGAACGCTAACGAGCGCAGATAGCAGTGAAAGGGTGGTATTCGCCGGAGAAGATGCCAGGGCACGCAAAAGTTCAGCCCAAAAGTCCTGCGTCTTTAATTTGCCCTGCGACTTGTCAGAAGACATGGATCGATATCGAAGGTAGGTCAAAACGCCTTGTAGCGACACCTGCAGCAGTATTACAGGACTTGCAGTGAATATGGTATCGATGCGGGAAGCGAACGACGGATCATCGAACAGTGAGGACCCAAATGTGTCCATGAGTTTGACTGAAGCTGCAAAAGTATTCGCTATTAGCGTTTGATCCGAAGAGCCCAGGGTAGTCTCAAGGTCCTCGACCACCCTTCGAACATAAATTTCTACCACCGCCTGTGTCTTTTTACATGCACGAGAGTCGGGCGTAAACGTGGATGCGAAGATGTGGAGGAAGGTTGGTGCAATGCCAAGTGTGTCATGGTGGGCATTCATCGAATCGAGTATCGCAGAACAAAATGCGTCAAACGCCGCGTCGAAGAGATCTGCAATCCCAGCCAATTAGATGTCAAGTTCTTCCAAACCAGAAAACTATATAGCAGCAGTCATATCAACGCACCACCTCTAACTTTGCCAAGCCTTTCTGCTACACGGGCTATGACTCCGGCAGCCTCAACCTCCCCAACCCGCAATCGTTTGGTTAATAATTCGCCCCAAAGACGGGAAAATTGGGACGCAAGCAAGCTCTTTGCACCCTCTTCCGCACGCTCAGCAACATTTTCTGTCGGCAATCCACGTCGAATAATCAAGATCAGGCATTCGCTGATCGCCTTGAGCCACGACGAGGCTGCTGCTCGTCTATCAAGGAGGCCGGTACCGAGCGGAGCCCAGAACGAGGCGAGCAATTGTGAAATGGGATGGATACGTGGACCTTGTTCATTCTCTTTGTGGTCGACGACCGGTAAGGCAGTAGGGAGAATCTGTATGTCACCATTCAAATGGTGACTCGACGATGGATGTACAGAAAAGACATACCGATCCAGGAATCCCAGCCAAGACAACCAATACCAATGGATACCCTTCGACAGGAGACCCAGAACATCCTAGTTCAAGGAATTGCAGGAATTCTGTGTAAGCTTCAGACACCGACTGTCCGTCGGGAGGCAACTTGATGTGAGGATCTACGACATCATTATCATCACCGCTGTTTACTTCGGCCTCGGAGCCCGACTGGGACTCTGTGTCAGAACCAGAACCAGAGTCGTCATGTTCCATGTCTTTAACATCAGCGTCTAGGTTGCAGTAACCCTTCGATACGTTTTCTACGTCAATCGACCATGCCTGGCTATAATCTAGATACCATGAATGATGATGCTACATGATTATCCGTGAGCATGAAGGTATAACATACCTCTCAGGAAGACCAACAAGGGGGCACCTAGTACTGCCCGCACGCCAACGTCAGTTTCCACCCATGCCGAACGTAGTATGGCAGAACTTAAAATTCGAAGTAAGGATGTTGGTAATTTGCCTGGATCCAGAAAAATTAGCTATAGCACCAAGATGAAGTCTAAAAGGAATGTGCAATATGAAAACGAACGCCAAGTAGGAGTCTTAATCGGAAGCAATACAAGATGACAAAAACAAACCTTTAAATACTCCAACCAAGGACCCAACCAACGCCCAGGCAGCCTGTCTGACTTGAGGCTGGCCTTGACCAAATGAAGCGGCAGAAAATGGACAAATGTGCGTGTCCATGTAATTTGGGCGCGAGGAGGAAATTGTAGCGTGAAGGGTAGACCAAAACGCGGGGGATGATAACAGGGCTGTTAGCACAGGGAGGTCAACCGCGGATGTTAAGTCAATTGCCGGCCATTTTTCTGAATAAAGTGTGAGTATCGGGATGGCATAAGAAGAGAACAGAGAAAGGGGAAAGAAAACGTCTCACCGGCTACTGGTTAACAGAACATCCAACCTACCTAGAATCCATCGGACGAAGCCCAAAGCGCCTACCCTTAGTCTTCCGGCTCTATCTAAATCGCTCTCTTCATCCGCGCTGTCGCCCGCCAATGGCTCAGGGAAAGGAGTTGAAGTAGACGATGAAGAACCAGACGGAGGCGGAGCGTATCGACCACTTTTCTTCTGCAGTGATTGCAGCGTTGGACTGCCTTTCTTCCCTTGGGCTCCACCTTTACTTTGAGGGACATTCTTACTTTGCGGTGTGCCTTTGTAACCCTGCTGAGCAAATGAAGCTGCTGGAGGGACCACGGGAACCGGATTCAAAGATATGTGAAGACTCTGTGGATCGATAATGGCTCCCCGGATAAATTTAAGAAGTGAAATGAGAAGGTGAGGAATAAGAGTGATGGATTGTTGAGGTTGCGTGGACCGGATTTGTGGACTAGAACGTTCGTCTGGGATGGTTGTGAGGGAAGCAGTAGTGACAAAATCTGCCCAGGACCTCATGCCCACAGCACCAACCCCTCGGTCGACATCATGTGCAAGCATCCCCCACGTCCCCAGGAGTGTATCCATTTCACTTTGAGGCACATCACTAGTCCAGGTGAGGAGGGACTCACGCGCCGAGCTGAGACGAAGAAGGGAGAGGTGGAGGGAGGCAGCGAGGTGGCGCAAACGACGTGAGGGATGGGTGAAGAGTACAGGAGCACGATGGAGCTGCAAAGGAATCAATCGTTCCAAAACAAGGCGTAGAATTGTATACATACGCACCCAAACGGGCAGCATCTTGACTACTGTGTCCTGCTTCCCGCCCACTTCTTTACATCGATCGTGGTCATTGTCGTCTACCGCTTGCTCCTTGATCGCGTCTTCGACCCACTTGCCAAGTTCCTCTATCGCTTTTCCTCGAGTAACGGCATCCTTTTTCCCCAATGCCCTGAGAACGACGACGAGCTCTGGCGGTAGTGAATGAACGAGACCGGTCGTATCGAGTGGATCGAGAATCGGTGGGGCGGGTTTGGTTGGTGGAATGTAGACTTTTTTTCGCTGTTCTCTGGCCTGTCTCTTGGACAATTTCGAGTTCTTGTCTCCTTTTACATTTGATTGCTTAGGGATAGGTGGTAGATTGGATGCAGATTCCTGGACGGCTTGAGACGCTTTGCGTGCATTCTTCCTACGTGTACCAGAAGTTGCGGAAGACTTCTGACCTTTGACCATCGTGTGCGATGATCTAGCGGGATGAAACAAACAAGTGATTAGTGGGTGCGGCGCTGATCCTGAGTTGATCAGACAGATTCTGCTACCCGACAAGCGACATCTATTCGTCATCCTGACCTGATGGCAAGATGAACACTGATGATCCTCAGCATCAGCGTCAGCCTGGCGCTGTGCCTTTGGCACATGAGCGGAGGCTCCAGTCGAATCACCCATTTCACGGCGTTTCCTCCAGGCCAACAGGGTGTGTTTAATTTTCCATCCTCACCTCAATGGGACAACTGTCTGATCTCATTTGAGTTCCCCCAGGTTGAATCACCCTCAGACTTCGCATCTGTGCCCGGATAGCATCTCTGCGAAATCAATTTGGCTGGACGGAAATAATATGTCTAAGGGTGTCAATGCCCAGCCCCCATCAAGCACTGCATACAACTACCAACATGATCAGCTTCTGTTTCCACGAGAATGATGGAGTCCAACTATAACTTATAATCTTCGGTTGACTTGCCACTCGAAACCCACACCTTCCCGTCCTCATGAGCGAGACTTTGACACTCATTCTTACTGGAGTGGAGTTGTCACATCGGATAGCGTTTGCATCCGCGACGCTCCTTGTTTATGACCATATGATTAACCTAGCGGACGAAGTGAGTATCAATGTCAGCTCCCTCCTACATTCAAGTGACATCGTAATAAACGCGCAGGTAGAGCTCTTTTGGAGTGGCTCGTGGACATTGTCCAGGTTAATGTACCTATGCGTGAGTGTTGTGGGTATGCATTTACGGATACTCTGTTGAGCAATATTTCAGATACGGTACTTGGGTTTCATACAAGTAGTGTCCGCCAGTCTCGTGTCGGCAGATAATGGCTCGCTGACAAGCCCATTTCTGTAGGATCGTGTTCCTGGGTAAGGTGTTAACTGTTACTCATCGGTGCATCGTGATCCCTGACATTGATAGCCTACTACTGCGTTTTCTTGGTCTGTAACTTCTTCATCGCGGATACTAGCTCATACTAATAGTACTTCTTCGACCCAGTCGTAAGCGGCAACATGCATCGTGTCCCTGTTTCCTAATTGCATGTATAGTCCCATCCTCCGCGTCATTGCGGTCTACAGTATTTCAATCCTCGTGACGCTTTTGTGTCAAGGCACGTCGACTTCACTAAGACTAATCAATGATGATTTCAATGTTACTCTTAGCGGTTATCACGATACGCGTGTGGTATATGTTTGCTAATAGCTCAACTATCAGGCTCGTCGGCGTCGTGGCCTTTGTCACAAGTGTCATTGCTATTATGCTGTCTCCGGTTATTTTATGGCATAGTATGGAAGCCGCGGTACTTCAAATGGGCTCAACCACAGCTCGTACGCCTATGCTTGCGTGGTTCTATGTCCCGTCACTATTGCTTCACGGCTTGTTGTTCGCGCTCAAAGCCTATCGATTCATAACCAGTCCCAGATACCTCAAGACAGAGTCTTTTCTTTGGCGGTTCTTGAAGGAGTGAGTGAACCCGACATGGTGTCTTGTCTCAGAGCTGAGATTGTGCAGGGGGATGCTCGTGTATGTATGCCCTTTGGGTAAGATATCCCACCCCTCACATTGTAAGACACCAACGACGTTTTTGACAGCATCCCTTTTGTTCATTACAATTGGTTTTACGATGACGGATACTTCTCAAATTCCTGTGAGTATCTGTACCGTTCAGTATATGAGGCTTTGAGTGACAGATTCCGCCAAGATTTATGAAATCGTGCTGATGAGCGCACCGTACGTCTGAAGCTTTTCATCTCAGCACCTGTCTGTTCATCTGCACCCAGGGATATGTTCGTTGCACTGACGGTAATTTCTGTGTGCCGCTCGATGATCAGTATCAAGTCGTTGGCTGCGACCATGCACGTTGATCCCAGATGGGTGCTCAACCATACTGAGTTGAGTCGTGTTCGCTGGCGCCCCGGTATGACGGAAGGGGAGATTGTAGTAGAGATGTCCAGATACGATGCTCCCATCCCGGCTAGCTCGTTCAGAGGACAACCTATCATCAACGAAGGAGGGGAGTAAGGCTCATGGGTACCACTGCTTCATCTACTGAGTACTTATGTTTTACTACTATTTTGGGTAGGCTCACTATACTTGCATACTGTTATACGCTTGCGCGGCCCCAAGTATATTGCAAATGCTTTTCTTCTGAGATAGTTGATGAGTGTCGGTCAACGTGGTAATTTACGTCCTATACCTTGCATTGTGCAAAGTAAACATCGCATTAATGGGGTAGTGGTAACCTGGGTCGTTGCCATCGACCCGCCGGGGGTTCGATTCCCCCTTAATGCACTTGCGATTGTTTTTTGTTGCTGGTGTTTACGTAACCGAGGTGTTTTTGATGGCAACAAGGTCCATCTGCCAACAGTGGATACTCGTTCGGCGCGCAACACCTTTTCCTGGGACGAATAGGTTCATTGTTTCTGGTGTCCGTAAGTTTTGTTTTGCTTTATTTTATTGGTTATCATCTGTTTAATTACTCTTCTATCATCAAGCTGCAGGACGATTCGTGAACAATAGTGTCGCGTCGTCTGCGGCACCTCTTTCCACCAGAGCATGTCCCATTTCAAACGATGATAACCAATCAAATACCATCAATGCTGTTGATGTAGACCTTGCTGCAGTCGATAAAATCAGGGGAATTGTCACTCCCGACTGGCCCCCATCTGAATTTAACCGGACCAGCGTTCTCGGCGACCTTCTTGTCCGAACACGGCCATGTCCTACAAGAACCATTTCATACGTCATGCGAGCCATAGAGGCGCGACCTTATAATGTTGAGCATCACATAAAACATATTGCCACCAATCCTAGATTTGAACGCTCCTCTGACGCTGCAGCTCGGGCGAGACTCATGTATCGAAGTGGTTCTGTGGGCCCTATTATCCTCGTACCTACAAGGGAATCGGCTATACGGATAGCAATCGATGCGCAGAAGCAAACCACGCACCAGCAAGGATTTCAAGTGCAACTATTTGTTGGCGGCGCTGACAGGGACAGACAAACGCAGGATTGGAGCGAGTCGTCGCGGGATCTCGTGGTGGCGACCCCTGGACGGTTGAGAGACCTCTTGGTCAACGCGCCAGAGTTTCGACAGGGATTCAAAAAGTGTCCTCTTGTATGTTTGAGGCTCTGATTGCTGTCGACAAACAGCTAACGGACAGCCAGTTGGTTCTGGATGGGGCAGATACCCTGCTTTCCATGGGATTCCGCGATGATATCGATGGAATTGTTTCCTTCCTCCCGCGTTCACCTCTTCGCCGGACGTTTCTCTTTAGCGCAGCCATGCCTCGCGCAGTTCGGCAACTTGCGTCATGTATTCTGTCCCCTGATCACACATTCATCGACGCGGCGGTCTCGGAACCAGGTTCATTATCATGTCAAAACGCGGTAGATTCGAAATCCAATCACAACGGCCATGCGATACATGATCGCACCCAACTTTTCCACACGCTGTGTCCAGGTCCTGTTGACCAACTCCCGACCTTACTCAAGCTACTTTCCCACGACCAGCTCATACATGGATCACGTTCGAAGGCGATCGTATTCTGCCCCACTGTCCAAGTGGCAGAGCTGTTCTCGACGTTATTGCGATCACTCGTGGACAACATTCTACCTGGTAACAGAACAGAGGTCGTGAAGATGCATCTGAAGATGAAACCATCAGAAAGAGAGCGGGCATGGAAAATGTTCCATGGGAATGGGATGACTCAAGGCGTGCAACCGGCCGTGTTGGTTACTTCAGACATTAGCCCAAGGGGGGTAGATTATCCTGAAGTAACAAGGATGATTCAAATTGGTATCCCGTACAAGGAAGCCATGTATACCCACCGGATACAAAGGATGGCCCGGACTCCCAAATCCTCCGCACCTGTAAAAGGGATAAACAAACTCGCCACGCGCGCAGACCTGTTATTATTACCCTGGGAGGCTGGATACATGAACTGGCAGCTGACCAACCTTCCCATTCAACCACTCCCCGTTTCTGTTCTCGACACCCAACTCACCTCTCTTTCTTCACCACTGACCACCGAGTTCTTGACGTCCGCTCTTGCCGAAGTACGCCGCCGTATCGACCCGGCTGATGTTCGGGGTGCCGCCGCATCCTTGTTGGGATATTACCTGCCCCTCGCACCGCCACTGCGTTTACAACCTCCTGCGGTCGTGGCAGGCGTATCTTCCTGGGCCTCGGAATGCTTCGGTGTCACGATACCGGCAATTCGGAGGTTGCCAAAGAAGTTTACGGACGCGTACGAGCAGCATCTCCGGTCGAGAAAGACGAAGGGTCTGTTCGTCGATGGTTTGAGGCTTGCCGGGCCTTCTTCGCTCGGGAAGGCCAAATCGAAAAATCGTTCTATTTGGGAGGGCGCGAATGTGTGGACAAGAAAGTCGAAGCGGTGGTACTAACGATAGATGGAGGTGTCAGTGGCATTCATGTCTGGTGTATAACTCTTAGGTCGATCTTCGAAGCACCTTTTGCTGAGTACGACCACCGATTTGGTTCCTTATCAGATCGTATTATCCACACTCAGCGCATTGTGGACCGTGTGGTCATATCTCCAACAACTACAACTCGACTTAACCAAACGGACAAAAGGTCGAATGACCAGTACATGTGCTTTGCACTCGAGCTGCAACTTTGCAATGTGTGCTTCCATACCATTCAGGGACATGATATATTCCTAATCATTATCCTTTACGAACAGATCACACACTGGCAGGCGGCCGATTGATTATCATTAAATCGATCATCATCAGCAAGGTGTCCGACTACACCAGAATCCCAGAATTCATTTTATATTCCACTTCGCGGAAGTTATATCAAAGCTTTTCAACAGCTTGAAGCGCCTTCCGTAGATCATCCTTGAGGTCCTGCACAACCTTGATCAACATGTCGGTGGAACAATAATACATTTGACTTACCTCCACTTCTTCTACCCCAATGCTGAGCCGTACAAGGAACGGATTTTCCTTCGGATCGGTCGCAGCACGTTGTTCAACCAACGACTCTACACCCCCAAGACTCGTAGCGGCCTTCGAGATGAATTAATAAATGAACTAATCAGGCACACCGCGACATACCACGAAATATTCTAGGGCATGTGGTAGGGCAGCTGCCTGAGTGCGTCGTGCCAGCTAGCCATTTCACGTCAATCGTCCACCACCAAAAATTGACTACCTCTGAACGCACCAAAATAGAGAACGTGGCGTTGTAGCCGCCCTCCATTTGTGACGCTGGGTTAAAGCCTCGTTGATCAGTACCCTGCAAGCTCGAGTGGAACACTTTCGTCACCACCCCGCCCGGGATGCCGTCGGACCCCTGTCCCGGTGGGGCCATGGTAGCTTTGTGCAGCCACTGCGCGATTTCTGTCCCGCTAGCTGACTGTCGAGGCACACGAAGGTGCATCGTGCGAAGCGATCGCAAAAGAAGCCAAGACTCCAACGATCCCATCACGTTTCCCATGTAAACACGGTCATTCCATAACTGAGATTTGATGGTCTGATGGTAGTTTCAAAATAACGAAGAGAAACATACCTGTTCTCTTTCTTCGGCAGTCTTGACAATCAGAATGCCACAGAGAAGATCGGAGTGACCCCCAAAGTATTTAGTCCCTGGGTTTACTTTTTAGATTTCAGTTGAGGTGGGTAATGTTCAAAATACCACTGTGGAAGATGCAATCTGCACCCAACTTGAAAGGGTACTGAAGTGGCGGAGGACCAAAAGTTGAGTCGATGAATAATTTTCCACCGACTGCGTGGATCTGCCGCGATTCGCAAGTCGGTGAACGATTTTATTCGAATTATATTGGCCATACCTTATCTGCGTAATACTTGATATCGCTACAATGTTCCGGGTTCGCCGTTAGGTGGACTCGGTGAACTGCATACTACAGAACTTCAACCTACCGAGACACTCCTGTAGGGTTAACTGGGCTCTCGAGCCAGCACAAATCGCCTTCCTGATACTCATCGTCGAGGTCAATCACGGCATTCTTTTCAAAACTTCCTCGTAGGTAAATCTCGATGGCACCGTGACTCCCCATGTATCCTCCAGAGATAGCGATGCGCTTTGGCTGGAAATGAGCAAGAGCCTGCCATGCGTCAGTCCGAATGAGCGAACGAGCGCTTAGTCACACAACTCACTGCGGAGGCGGCAGCCAAACCAGATGTATATGTGATGGCGTGACCATGCTAGCAAGCTCGTGGTAGGGTTTCCATCGCTAGGTGAACACGAAACAAACATACGTTTATTTTCGATAAAACTTGGTCCACTCGGGAGGATACACTCTGCGAGTATCGAGCATATACATGTCGGTTAGGGTTCATAGCACCGAGGCCATTCAGATCTGCATCGGGGACTGCCCTGAAAGCTACCAGAAATCAAGCACTCGGACGATACCGGTGTTAGAGAAGGATACTTGCTCGATGTAACCGATATGGAGGGAGCAACCTCCGCGCCAGTGGCATCATCTCCGTGGATCAGGATCGTACCACTCAACTGGCCAGACAGGGGATCTCTGGGTGGCATGATGTCGGGCTAATGTGTCTTGCAGAAGATAAGACATTGAACTTCAAGCTCGAGACACATGGGAACCTTGTTAGTCAGCTACCCACCATTCTATATTGGAGGCGGAGTAGCGCAGTGACAAGATAAACATAATTATAGCAGCGTGAGTGACAGCTTGTTCCCGGGCCGTGTGCTTCACGATATCTAGCGATCGAAACTTAGTCTTGATTAAGGATGCACGCGAAATTTGGACGCAAGTCAAGTCCAAGTCTGGAGTTTCGGCGCGTGCACATGCACAAAGTCCAGGTCAAAATTTAGTGGTACGCTCATATTTGTAAAATTCAAACACTCTTCAGGTGTGAAGCTATATTCAAAGTATGCAGGTATCACATCTCGACCATAGTTCAAACCTATCCTAAATCACGAAAATGCTATTTAGACAACCAAACATCCATGTCTAAGCGATGGGACCTTTCATTGCACACGGACTCGTTTATTCTGAACCCTCTTGATCAATCCAATTCAGGCGATGCGCGCCTGGTCGTCACTGTGCTGTTCACGGGACGTTCTCGCGTCCAGGACCTCAACACGTCTTCGCCAACCATAACATTCTCCGGATGTGGTGGCTTGAAAGACTGCACCTGTTCTTCCAACTGTTCCTCGAGCACGGTCGGGCCACACGAGGCAGCGATGAAACCAAGGAACGGGGGAGACGGATTCAGTGGCCGAGAACAAAATTCAGGGTGGGGTTGGAGGCCCACAAAGAACGGGTGGTCTCTCAGTTCGAGGATCTGCATACGTTCACCGCACTCGTCTTTACCTATAAAGGTGAGTCCCGACTCCTCAAGTCGAGCAACTTCGGCAGGGTTTACTTCATAACGATGACGGTGTCGTTCCCAAGCCATCTCTGCGTTGCCATAGAGTTGGCGAATTTTGGACCATGTCAACTTGGAGAGATGGATGCCGTTGGTGGTTGGGAGACCCTGGGCGATACCATTTGCATTTACAATGGGTGAAAGAGGGTCAGCGGGGGGGCCCTCCGGATCCGTAATGTTAGCACAAGGCTGGAAAACCGTCGGGCGAAGGCCAAGACGCATCGTTCCTCCCATGTGCGTACGGGATATTTCTGGCATGAAAACAATGAATGGATGAGCAGCATCAGGCTGAAACTCGGCCGACGTCGCGTCTGCACCCTCGAGTCAATGGCCATAAAGTCAGGGCATTCGTCCGCGAGGTCGGGGCTCACCGTGCACACCGAGCACACTCCTAGCCCACTCCAACACAGCCAACTGGAACCCAAGACAAATGCCCAAGAAAGGTATTTTCTGTTCACGGGCCCATTTAATTGCGAGGATCATACCCTCAGTTCCTCGCTGTCCAAATCCTCCGGGAACGAGGATGCCACTTGACAGACAATCTCAGCCTACCTTCCTGATGAAACGGAAGAGCGTACCCAGCACCCACGACGCTGCGCCATGCATCATGGTATTTAGCGGGATCTGACACCTGGGTAAGAGGTTCGAGGTCCGAAGACTCCACCCACTAGAATCCCCCATCAGCGTATAGGAATAAAAACTTACGCGAACATGCCTGAATAATGAGCTCCCGCCTGACACGGAATGCCGAATGCTCAAGAGCTTTTATGACAGACATGTATGAGTCTTTGAGATCAGTATATTTCCCAACCAAGACGATTTTGGCCTGGTCGAAGAGGCGCTCTTGTCTAGAAATGGGACGAATTACAGAACCAAAGGGTGGAGCAACATCAAGACTAACCCTTTTATCATGCCTTTCCATTTTGCACCAAGAGATGAACCCTTCGAGATCATCTCCTGAGGGATATTGAGAGACGCAAGGTTCAGTCTTTTGCGGAGATAGTCGACTATGCCCTGTGATTGGAGCAGTAGTGGAACGTGGTATACGGAGTTCACATCGTGCACGCCAACTACTTGTTCGACCGCAACATGGCAAAACATCGAGATTTTCTCCTTGGTGGCCTTTTCCAATGGCTTCGGTCCCAGCAGTCGGCATGCGATCTGAAAGAAGTTAATATTGTCTCGAGGATTCGTACAAGTCACTGCTTGCCAGATCAGGGAGTAATCCAAGTCCACGCAAAGCATGGACGGTAGTCTGCGTAGGCTTGGTTTTCTGTTCGCCATGCATGTCGGGGACAAGGGAGACATGTATGAGAGCAAAATTGTCGTGGCCAACCCGAAACTGAAACTGCCGCATGGCCTCAATAAAAGGGGCAGACTCTATGTCCCCAACGGTCCCTCCGAGCTGAAGACTTCTGAAGTGTTCGCCATCAAAACAGACAGTCAAACACACCTCTACGATACAAAGGTCCGGCTCTTCGCCGGAATTGTCGACAGGGATTTTTGAGACACGTTCTATCCAGTCTTGGATAGCATTCGTGACATGGGGCACGATCTGTCGAGTACGCGTCATTCTCTTACATGCGCTAAACACGATCACAATCACTTGGACTGTCTTTCCAAGGTACTCGCCTTGTCTCTGTGCCAAACATCAACGAGGCACTGGGAGCGATTTGGACATCACAAACCTCCTTCTCGATCACGTCCCGATATATCTTACCCGTAGTAATGTTGTTATCTCTCGATAGCGTGACATCCAGATAGCGCTCGTAGTTGCCCAGATCCAAATCCACCTCGCCACCATCGTTCAACACGTACACCTCACCTAGTGACGACACTCAGGAACGCACGCAATAGGCGTTATCTGTCGCGGTCTCACCATGCTCAGTGGGTCGCATGGTACCTGCATCAATGTTCATGTACGGATCTATCTTGATGGCAGTGACCTTGAGGCCAGCCGTTTTCAAGAGGAGACCGGTTGAGGAGGCTACGCGTCGGGCATGAACATGGAAGGTACTGGGACGGGATACGCTGGGATCGCACCAATAACCCCCTTTCCGATCCCACTGACAACACCCCCGGAGACGAGGATAAACTTCGTCATTGCGGTAAGAGGCAAAGAGGCAGCGAAAACAATTTATGTTTTTATTATAAAAAGTTTTAAGGCAAGGCTTAGTCAGCTTCAAACTAACAACTTTCCTGCTACTTTTAAGTAAAGAGTTTTACTTGAGCTGGCATGTCGCCACCAAGGATGGCATTGATTAGATTTTGAGCAGCGTATATCGCCATGTGCTTCCGTGTCTCTAGTGTGGCACTCGCAATATGTGGAACGATAACGCATCTGCGACGTGGGTTCAGTAGAGGGACGCGTTATGGACCACCCATGACACTCACTTTGGCTCCCTGACTAGCGGGTGATCGTGCGGTACATTTGGCTCACCTTCAACCACATCAAGTCCTGCACCCCAGATCCATCCTTCTCGAAGTGCCTTTGCGAGCGCATCGGAATCTACCAACGTTCCTCTGCTCGTGTTCACAAGAATGCTGGTTCTTTTCATCTTTGCCAACAAGGCTTCGTCGACAACATGGTAAGTTCCAGAGCCACCCGGTGCAAGAACGATCAGGATATCACTCTCACGAGCCAGTTCATCTAGGTCCACTTTAGAGACCGCCTTCAGGTTGTATTTCGTTTGCAACTGGGCATCACGTTGCGGGTTGGGTGGAGAAGAGGGGTTCGATGAATATAGGCAGTGGGTAATGCCAAACGAGACGAGTCTGGCTAAGGTGGCCTGAGCGATGCGACCAAATCCAATAAAACCAACTTTGCGCGTCGGCGAAAGCGTTGTCGTGCTCAGTTGCGGACCGCAAAGACCGAAAGGAGCCCACGAAAAGTTTGGCCACTGAAAAAAGTCGTCAGTATCACTTGTATGCACGGGATTTTGAATTCGAAGGCCTACCCCTCCACTTTGCACGAGGGAGCATGCTATGCCACCATTTCTTCCCGCCATCAGTACCAGCATCACAGTTAGGTCGGCAACTGCAATCGTTCAAAAATGTGGAAGTACACAGATAGATCAAACTTGCCTGCATCGTTCAGAACGTCAGGGGTATATCCAACCTTGAGACCCCTGTTTGCCACTGCCTTGACATCAATGTGCTCTGTAAAGTTCAGATTCAGGCACAAGATGAGAAATCATAAAAGCGATCCTACCATAACCGACCGACATCGTCGACACAACGCGTAAAGAAGAACCAGCTACACACGATCCGCATGTTCATCAAACTCAAATCCTCCTGCGGTGGTGATTGTGAACTGACCTTTGTCCAGGAGTTCCGAGTCAACCTGAAGAGGGGTTCGGTCGTGTCACTACATGAACCGATCCACCATGCCAAGGACATACCTTTTCTGTGAACGTGACGATCACCCCAGCTGCACCGGGGATGTTCTCCAAGAGCCATTTTTTAGTGCATGGGCGGTCTTCTGGCCAAATTACCAACTGGCCATGAGGTCAACCGCACCATCGAATATGTAGTATCTGAAGATCTTACATCTAACTCTTGCCTGCCCTCCAGTAGTGGCATTGCATCGGGACCAAGGTTGCGACAAACGACAACCTTGTAACGTGGACTGCTGAGATGAGAGGCGACCGAGGTTAGTCGCATTGCTGAAGGCTGATTGGAAACGAATGACCTAGGTTGCGCCATCCTTCACTATCAAGCCGATCAACTGTGGCAGCAGTGGATCGAAGAAACCGTCATCGTGAGATGATTGTAGAGAACCAGAAATACTCAGCCGGACCGGCGGCTTTCCGTGTCAGTCTACGACTCGCATATCCATTGGGCAACTCGTGATTTCGGTACGACAACGATAACTTTTGTCTTTATTCGATCCCTTGACGGAGCCTGTAACACGCAGTCGACCACTCGTGAAACCAAACCACTATTCACCACCAGTGTTATCATCCATGATGGCGTCCGCATCAGGCGAATCCTCAGATTGTTCGACTCCGATACTACCTGCAGGTCTCCAGACGTTCCCAATCGTGGCTTTCCAGAGCCGAACGCGTCCGTCATTTCCGGCCGACGAAAGAACGGTGCTGATTCGCGCATCAGTAAAGCAAGGCAATCCTTTTCACGTCGACCATACCCCGTTATGTTCCATTCTACCCGACCAACCGCCGACCTGCAACGGGGATCAGCACGACACAACGCGATGATCCAGATAGACAAACTTGTGATGGTCAAAGTCTGCCACGATCGTGCCCGTCCATCTTAGTCCCTCCTCCGCCTCGGCGTCATCGTTATCTTCAGCTGGTTTCATTCTCCAAATTCTCACATGGCCGTCTCTTCCCCCGGTCGCGATGAGGTGGTATGATCGTCCACAGGATGGTGCCCACGCAACAGAGGTGATCGCGTATGGCGTTGGCGCTTCCCCATCGACGGAGGGGACTGGGCCGGAGCTCGTCTCTGATGGCTTGGGGGCTCCAGCAGGAGTTGGATCGAGTGTCAATAATGTCGTCGGGCGACGGGAAGAAGACATTTGTATGATCTTGGAAATGATCAACTCTGATCATAGCAGGATTGCGACAGCCATTTACCTTGATCGTCCCCGTGACTCCACAACCAGCCGCAAGAATCTCGCCCCAGTATCTCTCCTTACACCAAGAGATGCACCAACCACCATCAGCCTCACGATTACCCAATCCAGGCTTCTGTTGGAGCGGGATCTGTGATTGTTGTAGTGCCTGGGCGACCAGAGACGCCGAAGCACCCTCGAGCGTGGCATTCGTTTGAGTGGGAGTTGCAAACGCGACAGAGAGAGACGAGGGAGAAGACATTGACGGAAGCGTTGTGATGTCCACCTCTTCACAGAGTTGCCACGTAGCCAATGAAGATTGCTCCAAACATTCGTATATCCGTAGGTGGTTGTCAGAGGAGACAGTAGCCTAAACAAGTCATGAGAGAGAGGAACAGTGCCATAATCCACATCAGCTCATACCAATTTCAATCCGAAATGGTGCGGTGCGAATTCCACTGCCCGTACTGTGCCACGTGCGTCAAGCAGGACAGTTCTTTCCACCCATCTCGACGTGTTGCTACTAGAGTGTGCTGTTTGTGTAGGACCGGTTCCGTTCGACTGAACATCCTCGTTGGCTGCAAAGGAGGTCTGTTCCCAAATTTTGACAGTCCGATCGAACGATGCCGACGCGAGAATTGTGCCAAACTCTGGGTGAGCCCAACTCAATCTCGAGATGGCAGCATCATGTGCCTACAGACGAATTGAATTGATCGATACGCGTGCTCAGTACCGTGACAAAAAGAACGCACCCTCCATTCGTCTTCGACGCTCCATGTCCCTTCGGTTTCATCTAGTTGCCAGATTTTGATTCTGAGGTTGATTGAAGACGACTGAGATACGTTTTGAGCGAGGCTCACCGTTGGTCGAGACTACAGGTTGCGAGATGTAGCCCATAATAACCGTAGCAGATGTCAGTGATGAGGTCGTCATGCGCACTCTGTATAAGACCAGTTTGGATCATTGCAGCAAAGTGAAAGGCGTCGATAAAAACAATATGTTCTAACGGTTGGACTTGAATTCGGCCTGTTCGTACCAGTGGTCACCAGTAGCGACGTAATATAGCAGGCCTTTTGAGTGTCGTTGAATGAGGTGGACCGTAATTGGAAGGCGACAGCTTGTAAATTCAACAAGGACAAATAAACATTTATCGTAGTCTCCATCATGATCAAGGAGCAGCGAGTCCGCAGTCCGCCAAAACGTCAGATGCATTGTACTGTTGGATCAGTCGGCGTTCATCTATTGACAATGGCTATGCCATTTACCTGATCGGTTGTCAAAATGATCGACCTCATGTCCTTTCCGTAGCCGGAGAACAAAGCAAGACCGAACGTAACGTCAAGCTTCAGTTACTAATCAAAGCGCGGTCCACAACCTGCATGGAATGAAAACGCAGGTCATTTTTTCCACTCGCTCCCTTTCAGCCACGTTGTCATGTCCACCAACTCTCAGGAACAGGACGTTACACAGTCATGCCCGTCCGCCAACATATGTCGCGGTCACTGTGATGATATTGCCACAGCCATCCTGGACGTCGCGCTAGGTATTTACTGCTCCGAGTTATACCCATTCCACCGCTGATTTATTGCGGGAAGATCACACACATGCATCTAAACTGGTGAAAGCCTCACCGCGCCGGGACCTCAGCGCGGGGAACGTATTTTTGATGGAGGCCAAACGAATTCACGCAGAACGATGATGTATTCTAAATTCCACGACACCTTAAAATGCTACAACATGTGCGAATGTCGGACAAATCGTTTTCCCCGCACTGGCCTTGGCACTCCACCTCCCGATGTTACTCCGGGCGGTTGCGTGTGTGTGATGACTGAAAGACGATTAGCCGGTAGGATAGAAATACGAGAGCAAGGACTGCTTTGCGTGCGTCTTTACCCATCTCCTGTTTCAATGACTGAGCCCAAGCTTCCCAATAGTTTCACCTGGGGTTTCGCGACAGGTAAGCAATGTCAAACGTCTGTACGACCAGAAACCGACCAACATCGCTTTCAGCGAGTTACCAGATCGAAGGCGCGTACAACGAGGGTGGTCGAGCTGACTCCATATGGGATACCTTCACCCGCATTCCTGGCAAGATCGCCGATAGCTCATCCGGTGACGTTGCTACCGACTCGTACCACCGATGGAAAGAAGACGTCGCGCTCCTCAAATCTTATGGTGTGAACGCATA